>CP137681.1:7731439-7938765 GCA_037976565.1 Mesocentrotus franciscanus | reverse complement strand
CTCGGGGGAGCGCATAGAGACAAAATAAACAGTGAGATGTTATCATTAAAATTTCCTTCAATCTGACGGAGATGGCGCTCATGTAGTTATGCATCGGTTAGGATCTGTTTTACTTCAAACTTCACACCCTAACTAATGAAAATGGGAACTTGGTGAGCGTGACAGACGGAACAAGAATCATGACAGACGGGACACAATGAATTATTACAAACAAAATTCATCTTTTAAAGGAAACAAAACTGCAAGTATTCATTGACTAATTCTCCTGATTTGAAGGGGTAAATTTTCATCTTTAATACTAGAACACACAATAACGGGAAGAATTTTAATTTGAGTAATTGGAACAAATTTTGTTAATCCCATACAGGCTTTTTTAAAACGTAATAGACGGAAGACTGTCCTCACAATATCGCATTCCACCAAGTAAGCAATTTAAATAAAATAACTATACCCCTTCCAAAGTGCTAGACTGCACAATTGCATTGCACATCATCTATTCAATTTATTGTAAAAGCAAAAAGTACCTTAACAATGGGAGAGACGGGACAAAATTCATCTGACCTTTGGTTTTGACCTTGTAGATATGAAATTCCCCTTAGTCCAAACCAGATTTGATTAAATTTGTTATATGAAGAGCAGAAATGCCTGAAAATTACTCAATAGGTAATTGACCATATTTATCCACTAAAACGAGACTAGTTCAATAAGGAGTCTGAAAAATGGCATTTTGGTATTTAACAAAAAATATCGTATAGTGGTCCATGCAGAGTGAATCATATGTATTCCTTTGTCATGGAATTATAATGAGCAAATTGCACTTTATCTTTACACCAAAAGTTGACATTTATATGGAGTGACACATTTGTGTTTACAAACATAACAGTATAATTAAAGTCTAAGATAAAGGACAGAAAATTATTAAAAAATTGAATAACATTTGTAAATATTTACTTCACTGTATACGTGTTTATGTGACACCAGAATGGTACAGTTTTATGGCAAAAATGACGCAGGATAAAATTTGTCTAGAATCCAGAATCATTGCCTTATAATTCACCATGGCAAAGTCCACCGCCAGACCAACAAATAAATTTAAGTTTTCACACTGAATTTTCTTTGATTTGAGGAGATCCTTTTAACTAAAATGTCTTCATAATTTCATATATTCATCACGGATTATGGGAGGCCGGGTTTTATTCCCTATGAATTTAATTTTGTTTTCAATCACTGACTTTATCACATTCACCCGAATAATCTAAACCTTACAACTGTCCAGAGGTTACACTAGTACACGGACAGGAAAGGGAAATTTGGTAGACCCTAAGATAAGACCAACAATACGGAAACATAATATGGACCTACAAAAGGTGTTCAGTTACTAAAGCATAACAAAATATATATTGCTTGATGTCAAGATCAGATTGCGTTTTGTAAAGCCTTAAAAATATTGGTATGAAAAGAAAATAAAAACATGGTTTTCTTCGCCCCAAGAAATGAGCCTGTCTGCATGGTCTGTATTTCTTGCAAAGTCACCTTCCAATAACACCACATGTTGTATAAAAAGAGAGGTTTAGTATGAACTTCTGATATAGTCATCCAAATACACCAGAATAGATGCCTGAACAAGAATGCTAATTATCTGGGGAAAATACGTAAAAGGTGCATGGTTCTGAATATATTTTTAAATACTGGTGCATAAAGATAACATACCCAGTAATCAAGTGTAATATTTGCAGTTAGAATGATACAATTTGTATCAGGATGGGAATGATAGAGCGTCAAACTGAAATTGAATCGCAAAATTTAATCTCGAATTTCGTATTTGATGCTTGTTCTTTATATGAAAGTAAGAATAGCAAATATACGTATTATATTGGAAGTAAAAAGAGAAGAGAACCATAACAGTGAGTTCGGGTAGTCTTTAATTGTGTATGTATTTTCCCCAACTTTTTTTCCATAATCCATTTTTATATTGATTTATTTATTGCAGCCCAAAGGTTAAGGGAGTTCAATATGTACATAAATATATTCCCTGTTTGGAAAATAATTACTTAGGAAAGGAAATTACATTACTTAGACCTTTGGAAAAACCATCATATCCTAGATTCAAGTGATTCGATGACTCAAACTTCAGTTCGGCACTGTTGTAATTGATTGTACATAGAGCTGTTCTTCTATAGGATGTGTTATCTTGAAATCTTCCCCATAATTTATGACTATATTGTGTTATCGACCGCTGCAGAACAAAGGAATTCATAACTGAATGATGGGCATATTCTGCATAGTATGATAACACCTGGTAAACAAATAATTATACTTAACTAAGCGTCATCTAAACACGGCTATGTACGTCAAACGTGGTTCTAGAAAACTCGGCTCTATTTGATGAAAAATATATAGATCTCTGATGAAATACCACATCGTCACAAGGTTTGAGAAATGTATCGGAAAATATGAATTGAAACACAGAAGTATGAGAATATTCATTTGTAGATATGTATACTCAATAGAGGAAAAAAGTTCCCAGGGTTTAGTTAGGATCCTCAGTATTTTCAGCTATTCTAAAGCTCAAACGCCTTACTATGCCCTGATGAAAATCGTAAAGTATTTTATTTTCTTCCTATAAGGAAGACTATCTTTTTAGTGAAGTATTGTTTTTGTTGATTTGTCAAGAATTTGTGGAAAGGATGTGAAAACGCTCTTTATGAATACCAGGTGTATAAATAAATATTTGTTTGTAGATTTCAAACTCGAAAGAAGAAAGCCCCTATAAATATAGCGTTATTGTAGTTTGATCAACCTTTTTTGAATGTTTTAGTCCTATTGCTTTCTTATAACTAAACATTAAGATGTAAAATATCATATTCATTTTTAATTTATTATATCCTTTTCGCACATTCATTCTGCTGGATTATATTGTATTCATTGCAAACAAAACGAATATGTCGTACTTACGGACATTTAAAGAAATTCTGAAAGAATGCCATTGTCCATTTCTCTTTCATAAAGTACATGTTAAAGCTTTTTACACTGGTTATCTAGTATTGTGTTAATAAAAATATGGAATTCTCATTTGCGATAATGTGAGTAAAATAACTTTGCATATTAATATCTACTTTAGAAGATGAATTAACAATATCGTGCCACAATCTTTTAATCAATCTCTGCGAAATGATTACATTTTAATAGAGGAGATGTTTAATATTCCGATTCCAGATTCGAATGTAAACAAATTTAGTTCATCTGTCAAAGAGCAGAATGGTGTTAACATTATTCATTCCCTCTGATGAGAAAAAGCAAGTAGCTGTTTAATTTGTACGTTCTGCAATAATCCATGGATCGGAAGTGGCAGAATCTTATGAAAAGTCCTGCGCCATCTATCTATCAAGTTAATACATTCCTACATTATCCACAAATAAAAGAGAATTCAAAGCACTTCCTCGTTATGACCTTTGCAAATATACTGCCGTGAAGCAAATTACGAATACCGTAATGATCTAGTGCCTTTAGATAATGTCAAAAAGCTTGTTGATGTGAATTTATCATACAAGATTCCACTCTTTATCAAGTTTCGGATCGCGTTGCAACAAAGTGACCTTCTTCGTTTTAGGTTGATTGCAATAGTAGGTACAAACATCATGTTCTGTTGTTTACAGTGTAATCTAAACTGAATGTCTTCTAAAAATTATTCATTCGTCTCAATTTACTACATTGTCTAACGCTGAGGCCTGAAACATAACAGAACGTTTGATATCGTTGTCCTCTGCATTTCTCACTTTTGAAATTAATCCTCGAGAATTTCAAGACCATAATGAGACAATGCCGTTTCTACAAACTACAATTCATAACATATTCTATACAAAAACACGTTTTACCGATTTTCTCTACGTTCTTTCGTTAGATTATATAATAGTTTATTAAAAGCCATTATAATGATTACTTTGCTGGCATAAAGAACAATAGTCAAATCTTAGATAGAGTCCCATTTACGATAAGAACCTAATATGTTCATTAACCTATCAACAGCTAAATTGAAGACTCTGAACGTGAGTGAGATCAAAGTGACCTGCAATTTCATCCAATTTCTAGATAAATTTGAAACAAGAGAAATGAAGATAGGGAAAAAATGTCTCACATTGTTTAGGAGAGTTATGGCTAATCTCTCAGTTGCATGATAATTATATATAATCTATTAATAACCTCTTTGAACTGGAAATCAGAGAATGCTTTGTTATGCTAATTTTACTTCTATTTACTTCATGACCAATGAATAAAACTAAAACTGAAACTGAACTTAAACAGATTTTGCAATTTCATATACGAAGATTCTCAAGGGTAGCTGTTTATAAGAGCCATACGAATATACAGGTAATAGTAGAACAACACTGAGTATTGGCAAGTTTTGGGGAGATAAAAATGTTCCTAAGATAGGTCTTTATTTAGAGTATAACAATAAAAAAGAACACAAGAAAACGAATTACAATAATAAATACAATAACAGGAAAAAAACCATCAACTAATGCCTGAGGATTACCAAAAGAAACTGAGTTTCTGTAGGGGGCTCTCCTCATTAGTTGATGGTATAATACTTAACTATACACAATATACATAAATGACATAAGATATATATAATTAAATATGAAAAAGATGCGAAAGATAAATCATGAGATCATAAATATAAAATAATCATGTGTCGTTCAGATCGTAAGAAAAAGAAGAAGAAGAAAAAGAAAAAAAAAACACTCTGGGTGTCAATCTTCTTAAAAGGCGTTATCAATTGGTGACATGGCGCAAAATAACTCACGAAGAGCCTTAAGAATTAGGTTTACATTCGTTTGTAAGCAAAGGTCCCTGTCAGACTGGGGGATGTGTTCCCAGATTTTAAGATAAAAATATGATTAAACGAACAAAATTGAAAGGACATTCTCCACATCTGGAATTTTGCTCAAAGTTTTGCTGTATGTTGATTAAAAAAACACCAACCAGCAACAATAACTGCAGACAAAATGTGTTTGACAATCCCTGTTCTAGAGATTATTATCACTAATTATTGCAAATAACAGTATAAATGTGTTTCGAGAGTAAGTTTTAGAGAATTTCTTTTCTTCTGATTTCTGATAAACAAATGCATTTTTATCATAATACTGTAATAGGTTCCATATTAACTTAACAGGCATACTTTTCTCTACCTCTTTCATCCACAACAACAATAATAATAATATTCCGCTTTTATATAGCGTTAATACATTTATGATGTCTCTAAGCGCTTTACAGATATACTATTAGACAATAAAATAAATCTTTAAAAATGTTTAATATTTAAAATGGTACTTCAACATGTTTATCGTAGATCGATTGATAATAAAATTTCACATTCGTTAACCCCCATATGTGTGATAAATTCAACATGTTTCATAGACTGTATTGTATGTGGCTATTTAGATTCAAGTATGCATTACATTATTAAGATGCATGGCTCAATAACATAGCTACAGAAATATGCTTACCAGAAGGGTACACCACAGGGAAAGTCGTAAAATAACTGTAAAATATAACATATGTTTAGAGTTGTCATGATCGTGGTGACTAAATTTATATCGAAATGGTCGTCTTTATCCCAAACGATTCCCCTTACTTCATTTTGATGACTTGTTCGACTATGACATACATTTTTCCCCTCACATATATCACAGCTGTAAGTCTTTTCTTCACAATGTCGATTTTAGTTTTCTTGTCCAACGACATCACTCAATAATAGTCAATCCTAAATCAAGAATATTATTGGCAGATTATGGGCCAACTGCGAACATTAGCAAGTCATCTATACATAAAACAAGGTTGCCGTAACAGTTTGCCACATTATGTTATGCATTGAATATAAAATATGTGTCCGTCCTTTTTCACGACGCGAGTACCTGCTGACTTCCAAATTCTAATTTTCGAGAAAAATATAACCGTGTTTTGAGCATTACCGTGACTTCTTATCTGCATTTGTATAATCCATCTCTTGCACCCAATCAATGTTATGCCATCTAATAGGAAATAATTTTAACCAACATTTTCTCCTTTTGGTATATCTAATATGTTCCCAAAACTTGATCGAATATTCCCCTTTATAAGAAATCATATTTTGAAGGCACAGTATGTCCCTTACATATGTAATTTTATGTGAATACTCATGGGAACACCTTTCCAGTTTGTCATTTCATCTAAGTGTAACTTTCCACCTATTCATTGAAATATGCCCGAATGTCCTTTAAATAACTGAAAACATTCTAGTTTGCCATCTCTTGCGAGGTAAACCAAAATAGTTTTCTTATCTTGTTTTCGTATATCTATTACGTTCTCAAAACTTGATGGATTGAATACCTTCGCCCGCTTTTCGAAAAATATCTTTTGAAGGCTAATATCATCTCACTAATACATGTATGTCTTTGTGTATTGTGATAATACTGAATGATCACCTCCCACCGTATAAGTCATTCCGTTATCTAAGTTTAATTTTCCACCTATTCTTTACAATATACCCACATACCCTTGAAATAGGTGTGTACAATAAATAGTCAGAACTTCCATTTTCTTCATGTCATGTCTTCGTGGCTCAGAATTGGACTACCCTGATTTTTAAAGATAACATGAATAAATAAATGAATAAAAAGTAGATGTCTCTTATAAATGAATATTCTTCACTTTTATATCCGTTTATATATCAGACTAATCTGATTAGAAAAATACTATATGCGGTATTTAAAAAAAAATAACTACATCTACCCAGAGAAAGTATTCATGAAACGGAGGAAGCTGAAATCAAATATTTTACATGTATGCTCAAGAGTTCTCTATCCCGTTACACACTTTTCGAATAAAATACCGTCGCTAATGAACTTTTAAAAACTATTTTGTCAGTAATCACGAAATTATATTATTTTTGGAAAAAGAAGATCACAGACTTTTATATCAAAGAACAAATATTTCTTCAAATCCAAATTCATTAATTTTCACACCAGGCATGCTAGGTGCAAGTATAAAACCTGGAATAGCGCCATCTAGTATTTGTGTCTTATCAAATATCTCTTCAATGCACTATCTTCTTTCTAAGTTGGATTGAAATAAACTAATATTAATGATTTACTGAAAATATATCAGTTATTTATTAAATATTTTGTATACGTGTCACTTTCGTATTATTTTCCATATTCAAGAGCACACTTTTTTTTAACTTACCAAGATTTATAGCAATCGAATGTATTGTCAATAAATGTCAATGAACTCTTTTCGATATCTTACAGGCACTGTTTCCATGAAATTCGATTATTGTATCCTTTTAAATTACCCTGGTTTTTATTTTCTTGTACTGTCTTTCATGTATTTTTGTGACGTCATCTGATTACAAAAACGAATTCATTGGCACTATCCCCTCATACGAAGTAAACTTTGCTGACTATCAAGCTACACAGAAACATAATATTTTCATTCACGGCATAAGAGCATGGAAACGTTGAAAGTTCTATAACATGTAGAATGAAAAATGAATCGTAAAAGTATTGACGTAATGTAATAGAAGATTTTTTTAACGCAAGAGTTATCGTAGATATCATTGTTATTTCCAAATCTTGTTTATTCATTTTTATGTTCCTTATTGACCTGTATTGAAAGTGCCAAATAAATAAATAAATACAAACAATAAATACAAAACAATAATACTAATCATCGTAATTTCAATTGATTAATAACGCTTTAAAAAAGGAAAAAAATTATATGTGACTCTTGCCTTTTAGGCAAGATTACTTTATATCTTTTAAAAACCAAGCCTTCAATAGTGGGTGTATTTATCAAAGAGAGACACATTTAGAACTGGACGAGATACTCGTATCTATATCATGAGAGCTTTGAAAAACAAAAACGAGATGTAATATACCCCAATAGATAGACGGTGTGTATAGTTCTGAAATAATGGCTCCCTGCGTACTTTGAATTAAAATGATGCCACTTTCCATTAAACATTTTTTATTGAACCCTATGAGTTACTAAAGCTAAGTGGTATTTTTTTGTGTTTCTCTTGCCTACAAAATTGATCTCAGTTAACACAAGGATATCTATCATAGGCCTATTTAATTACATTACAATTAGAAATCACAATGTTTTTTTGCATTTTGATCGAATCTTTATTCTTATCATAGAAAACCTTTCTTTTTAATAATTTTTTACAAACGAATGATTTCTTGTAATAATACCAACCGTCAGATTTTAATTTAATTTGTAACCATTGGTTAAAAGCACACCATTTTGAAAGATGATGAAAACATATTTTTAATAAAGCTTAAATCAGTGGCCTTAGTTGCATGCTTTATATAAGCTAGAGATGTTTGTGTAAGGATGCCAGCTACGATAATGGAAACAAAAAATGTTTTGCTTAAAATTGTATGTCTGGACGTTACATTACTGTACCTTGTGAAAAAGCACCATTTATGAATAATCTTATGTGCTTTTTGTGTAATTCATCCTTCTACCAATATTCACCTTCATTTTATGTGTACTGACATTTACATTACTAACTGAAATCCACAATCTTGTAAAAAGTAAAGCAAACCCCTCACAAATTAAATGATAATTTGTTAAGAGTAATTGCCATCTAGTTAACAGAATTTTGCCTCTCTTCCGTTTCTATTATAAAATGGAAATAAATGTAAAGGACACGTTACAGTAATGAAATAAATACAATCTCTTCCAATTTGTATAGAACTTTATTTGCACGTTCGTCTCCGTTTTCATACTTTATAACCAAAATGGACGATTTATATTTGTAATGAGTAAATTCTACATTGTTGGGTAATGTCTAAATAATGTATAGAGACCAGAAGGAACATTAAGGCATATCGAAAAAAAAAAATCTTTTTTCAATTCTTAACTTTTAAATACCATAATGAATAACGAACATCTCGTATGGTACCACATCATTTTCTAATTTAACGTAAAATGAGAAAATAATGCAATTTTCAGATATTTTGTTGGTACACTTAATGATCTCCTTTCACCATAACAATAATTTATAAATTTACATAAACACAACGTTCCATGTAGGTTTGTTTGTCCTAAAATCGAAGTTGATATAATTGGTTTTGAAATAATTGATTTAAAACATTTGATACAAAAGCTATCGCTATTACCTGTTTACATTATATACTGCGCATAATCTTTTCACATTCAATACAAGACATTAGTGTTTATTACTTTTATTAATGTTTTTTTTTTACTCGTATTTTCATATATTATTTATTGCGATAAACAGTGAATTTGAGTAACCTAGTATACATAAACAAATATAATTAGCAATACCTTAATGTTAACGTAATGTTTTAAGGAGAATGAAACCCTTCATTGTAACCTGCGTCATTATGTAGAGGACATGTAAAACTCACATTTTCATACAACAATCAGGTTCGTAGGGAATATATATTCATTTAAGCTTCCAAAGACGGTTATCGTCTGTTATAAGTTCAGATGGGAGCCGCCATTATGACGTATTTGGGCTGTACTCCGCTCTAGCTCTGCAGCTGGCATGCATGCACTCAGCACAATATGGCGCGTGCGCGCGAGGAGCATATGCGTGCAATAGACCAGTTCACGGTTAGCACATGTCCCAAATGACCCCGAATATCCACAGATCTTCAAAACATGAAGGGGTCCCACTTTGTACATTTTGAAATAATCACTCCTACTGCGATGGAGGTGCTACATAAATAGCCTTTGTTTCCCCTTTTCCAAGAATACTTCCACCTGCGTATCATGGAGTGCACTGTTTGTGCATAAATGAATAATGATTACATAACTTTCATGAGCACGTATCCAGTATTTTGTCTCCGTGTATTTCACAATTTGGTCTGCAATGACCTTTATCTGCTCATGCTCAGACTGCAACTATGAACTTGCTTATTCGCAAGGCTTACATACAGGGACCAAGCCTTGAGCTGTTCTCATTTCCTGAACCGTATACACCGGTTCGAATGCATATATATAGCTGCTGACCATCCATAATACTTAATAGTGATAGACCACGAGTACGAAACTATGATTTCTATTTTTGTTTTCGATGATTGAAATAGATGTGCGATAGTACGAAATCTACAAACACATCGAACCCTCACAAAGATCGGTAATAACGGTTTTAGAAATGTATAATACCCAAGACTAGACATAAGCGTGCGTTCGTGCTCTAATCAAGCTTCCACGCGTACGCCCGAATCCCTGCCATCCAATTTGAAAATTATGAATCGGCTCACATTAAATAGAGATATTTATTTTACTACTGTCTTAATATTAAAGATGTAATTTATTTATAATTTAAAGAAATATTTTCAATTAAAAAATAAATATCATATTTTTATACAGATTTTATCAAACATGCAATTATACTTATAAGTATGATTGATATAAACCAATCATATATCCATAGCGCATTTACGTCGCGATCTCCGACGAGGACAAAAAATGGCGGCACCCAGTAACGGTAGGATCGTGATGAAATGACCTTTTATAATTTGATTTATCAAAAAATATCAACAAGATCTGAGATTTCCTTAGTGATTTCAAACGACAGATTTTATATTTTTCAAATGCACAATAATTATTTCTTGACTTTCATTCTCCTTTAAAAATTAACCTTTATTTGATTGATAAGAAAAGTATATTCACCATTGTAATAGATACAGTTAAATTATATATATTCCACAATTTCCCTCGCAAACTCAATAGACTCGTAACATGACCTTATGAAATGATTTTTTCCGAATGAAAAATAAGGCACCCCTCTCACCAATTACTCTACCCTTCCGATAATCGAACTATATTAATCTCTTTATCTGCAACAAAACCGTTCCATTTCCATAGTTTGTACTAGTTAGGACCCCAATTACCTAAAATGTACACTAACTATCAATATTAAATTAGATTAATCATGTTAATATAGCAATCATAACTAAAGAAACATATTTACAAATATCTTACACTAACTAATAGCGATATAATGTTAAAAACTTAACATGCACATTTCTTAAGAGTCTCTACAAGGTTATTGGGTCATTTTTTTCCTCCAAATTCTCCTTCTAGTCAAATATCATGAAATGCATCAGAGCATCTTTCAGCCTATTGACATAACTTGTTTGTCATACAAGGAAATACTTCATATTGCATCGGTTTTCAAGTCAGAGATAAGTGTTTATTTTTAATGACGTTTTCATAACGAAGTTTTTGCCATCTGTTTCTGCCTCTTCTCTGGCATGGATCCAGATTAATGGCGCCTTTTGTTTTTTCACATCTGATCCGATGCCACAAGAACTTTCCATCGCGCTCATTGGATGATCAAAGAATGACACGCTAACCCATTACTATCCACACTTGGTCTCCGGAACATGCATCTGTTGTCGACTATGACGTTGTCTGCCACGTAAGAGAAGATATTCTTAACATTTGATTTTAAATTGTTGATTAGTTTTGTGGTTTATGTGGTATGTTGATGACTTATTTCGTAGAGTTTGCTTGGCTGACTTTGCTTTGAGTTAATTATGCGATACTCCATTGTTATTTGAAGATTAATTTCGATTTAAAAGAGTATTAAATGTTCTTTATTCTTGTTCTTTTTTAGATCATGAAATGGTAAAAAGTTTGATGTCAAGAGGTGTACTATCAAGTACCCGCATGTCTACTGTTGTCGCTTGTAGCTTATCTTGTTTGATTTCACAGCCAGAAGTTCATCGTCATTTGGGAGAAAGAGCTGTACTTTTAATGCAACACCTGTCTACACTAACGTAAAAAAGACCGCTCAGATATGCGGTTCATTTTGTAAGATGGTGTTCATATTGACTAATGATAACTGTACTCTGAAGTAACGGGGTTTGATAGCCGGACTAATGTTAAAAGACACAGTTGAGTGCGTTGAATTGGAATAATAACCTTTAATTTTTCCTCCTCTTACACTTATATTTGCTGAAGACTAAAATTAGGATTCTATTTTCAAGTCTTTTTCTACTCTTTATATCATGATAATAACGTTGAAGACAAAATCTAAATCTATCATTGAATTCGTGATTACATTTATTCCTTTCCCATTTCTAAAAGCAAATGCTAACGAGGTAAAACAAGCGAAGCAATTACATTTCTAAATGAAAGATGTACTTCCTATTTTCTTTTCTTCTATCTTTGGTTGATTTTGTATTTATATGAACAATGTGTAGAAACACAGCTATGTAAATTTATTCCGATATGACGATACAACAACTTCAATATTTATGATTGAAATCTGGCATACGCCGACCGTCTTGAATATCATTGGACATCTTTAACACCGATCTAAAAACAAATTCATTCCGCAATTATAGTTCCCTTCACTATTAAATGTTGATTCGGTCTATGACCTCTGCATTAGTAGAGGAAAAGAAAATAACAGTAATTTCCATAATCGAGAAAGAAAACGAGAAACGAAAACGAAAGAAATACACGATTTGGCGGATTTGCTCAAATTGCTAACTATTCCAGTACAATCTTTTTATTTCACAAAGGCAACATGAGCGTCCAGTTATATGTTTGAATTCGATATTGAGAAAAAAAATCTTCCAACCGAAACAAATCTGCAGTGAACAATCATGGTCCAGTGTTATAAACCCTCTATTAGTATTACACCCCAAATAGGACGAACGTATTTCCTTTCATCGGTGAGGACTGCGATTTCAAACGTATTTTGGAAGTTAATTTACAGTATGCCATTAGTTGGAGATAATAAATACTCTTTATTACGATTAGTCAGCACCAGCTTTGTGCTTAAAACATAAACATTACATTCAGTTGAAATAGTTTAGACTAATTCATTTTTAGCACCTTATCTCATTGTTTCATTGTATAGATATCTAACAAGGTATAACGTGGCATTGAAAGTGATTGTTATAACAAACAAACAAATCTTTCGAAATGAATTCAATAAATTGTGTTATACTTCTGAAAGTGATTGCTTAAACTCTACAATGCACATTTATTGTGTACTTTGGAGGCAATTTACATAAACATGAGGATGCCCTTCTTTTTCATCTCATTTATTTTACAAATCTAGTCATATCACATGAAGCGTAAATTGTAATCCTTGTTTCAGTTAGGTTCCTTCCAAACAGGATTACATACGGAGTTCAAGATTCCTATGAGGAGAACTGAAAAAAAATCTAACATAATGTATGTTTAACTGTTAGCATCGAGCACTTACCGCTTATCCTGCTGATATAAATGCAGAGAAAACGAGTATTCCCAATTTTATAAAAACAAACGTGAAAGAAAACTGCTTAACATTCTATTTTCAACTGGAACAACTCTCTCGCTCCTAGTGGTTAACACGCTACTTGATTATTTGTTGGAAGATATTGATGGCGAATATTTATTAGTAATATGGAAACATACGACGTAAAGTGATTTAATAAATTGTGTATATCTGATGAGAAATATATATATATTACCGTATACTCGTAATAATGAAAGTCGTGAAAACACCCAACACTGTAACTGGATCGTTTTATTATTGAATCTGAAAACTAGATTGCTATATCATCGCAGGGTCGGTAGACACGAAACAAGAAACCTCAATTCCGAATCAGGTAAATATATACTCTATAACATCAGTTAATTAAAATATCAGTACAAAAGATAATAATAGATATTATAGATGTATATGAATACTAGGGAAATAAAATATTGCAACATCAAGAAAAATATAGAAAGTTTTCGTTAACCGAATTTCGTGTTCGCGATACATTTAATTTCCTTCTAATACTAGATTCACTTTTAATCAGTACACTGTTATACATTTCAAACTATTTTTGTTGATATTTGTAAAGAAAATAATAAGAAAATCACCTTTATCAATAACATTTCGCGTTATGACTTTGATGTGATGCTTTGTCATACTCTCTCAAGTTCCGATGTAATTTCTTTAACAGCATAGGCCTACAATCCATTACACCCATGTGTCATATCTCTAAACTTTGTTATCCACTACTATCGACAATTTTGAGCTACAAGCCTCCAAATATTCGTGTGCATATTCTATTCGACATGCTATAATGTTCTTAAAATCCAAAGGGAACGCTAATCATGTATGATATCATAGTTACGCAAATTATCCGTCAGGAACAACAGCTGATGAAAATGGTTCACATTTTGAAATATACCACTTGTTTGACTTTATCTCAATTGAGCCATTATCTTACTAATTGTACATCTCAACACCACGCAATGAGGAGAGGTCTTCAAAAGAGTTTATTATTTGCTGGGTATCCCTAACCATAGACTGATTCTTCAAATATACTTTAAATTGAATACTGTAGAAGCAATAGGTTGCTGTACTACAAGAAATGCTTAGATTTATAGAATAATTGTTTCAGAATATTCCCAGATCCTATCAGACGGGGAAAAATGATAGGGTCAAAGGCCTAGAGAGCTCTTGTTTGCATCTTCTAGTACGTTTGAAGTTGATTTGTCGAACTGTCCTAGCCAGGCTATACAGTGTCATACATGGCGTGGTTTGTTGCAATCATGGGACCCTATCCAGAAAGGCTCCTGAAAGATGTAAAATCAAAAAGATTTCGAAATATCTCATAATATAAACATGCTTTTGTGCAAAGGAAAACTATCATGAAGATATACTGCTAATATAGAATGGCAGGCACTTTCATACATGTACATGGCATACAAATAAAGGAAACTCGTCTTCTTGACTGTATTGAGGCAAATATACTCTGGATATATACTTACTCCTGAACGTTTTCATTTGAATGTCTTTGTCTCAACGAATGTTGATTAAATATAAAGTGATATCCTCAAATGACTCTTTCCTCTCACCAGTCTAATAAATTAGATGTACTTTAAAAAATATCTAACGGGCTTTTAGGATATGAATTCGAATGACGTGTCTAAGACAATGTCACTCGTTGATTTCGAAATTAAATATGTTAAGTAATGTCTAAAATTGGACCTATAACATTTTGTTTTTCCAAAATCAAAACTGGGTGCTGTTTATCTGTTATCTGAATTACACTACAAGTACAAAACTCATCTGATTAAACGAAATGAAGAGCCACCTCATAATGTTTATATAAAAAACCCTGAATATGTTCAAACCCTTTCCCCTGTAATATAGATTTAAAAAAAAATGAACTTATCGTTTGAAATATTTTTATATTTATTTCCTCATTCGAAATTTTGCCATGTTTCTAGGTTCCTTGCAATGCAAAATGAATTGAAAAGTCACATTGAGGGCCAATAATTGACTCATGATTAAGTACATACTACCTGTCGCGGATTTCTATATTCTGTCCCTTTCTTTGGGGTATCATGTCAACGAAGGGCAGAAACATTGTATTAATGACTACAAACGAGTCGGACTGTTATACCAAAACTATCCAACTCTGCGCTTTGTTGAATTAGTTATATTTAATTTTGTTTATGTAAGTTTTCGTGACGTGGCTGAAGGATAAACATCAACGGTCATGCAAGCCTTCAAGAGGTTTGTTTTTATGACATATAGCTTGATAAGAATACTTTGGCTTTTTGCCAGTTTTGAAGTGGAGCCTGGGAGGGTTTGAAACGTTAAGCGTGATCATCACATTTCTTCGATTTCCTTCCTTGTTCGTTAAGAGCAATGTCGTTACTTTTTTCTTGGCAGTTACGTTCTCAAAGCGCATGTTGAGGTATGTGTATACGAACACCTTTTTTAATTGAAGTTTTTGAAATATAAAAAATAATTAGAATATAAAGTAGAAAGTAATTTTGGAAATTGACGCAATTGTCATTGGCCATTAACTTCTTCGGATAGAAAGCTCATTACATTGATGATGCTGAGATTATATACAATAGCAATATTTGTTCCTTTATAGAATGAAACAAAAATTAATGTGGTTTGAATATGAAGCATTACTTTAACCTGTGGTAATCAGTAAATGCAACACATAAATGTATATCAGTTTGTAGAGCATATTTATGAGTAAAGCAATATCGCTTACTCGAAACATAACCGCTCAAGCTATATTCCATATTTCGCAGATAAAGGGTAGAAATGGAACCATCTTTTCATTGTTGTGTAAAGATAAACTTCTATTTTGTAGATTATATAGTGAAACTGATATAATGGCAAAAAGCACACAATTTGTGTATTAGGATGTAGGGCTTTAAAATCAATCCAGGACCTTGTCACTAAATAAAACAAAAACAAATCAAAAATGTTAAAAAAGAAGAAAAATGAAAAAGTCATGGATATTCATTTTGCTTTATTTCCTTATTGGCAAGATCCCACAAATATATTTTAATATCAATAAAAAAGATGACATGTGACACATTGCCATTTCAATATCGTCTTTCTATTGACAGTTGTAATTTAGTATGAATATTTTTTTCTTTATTTGGGGCAATAATGTTTTTTTTATATTTTACTCAAAGGAATCACAATCAAAGATCCTGGTTCAACATATTGAAAGTAATACAATAATATCGGTTGACGCATTGAAAGTGGGTCCTTCCTGTTTTTCGCTGATAAAGTTTGTTTATCTTTTTGTATTTCCTCATTGGCCGTTGAAACAGCAATTGCATGTGCGCGCCAATCGTTCTCACACGTTTTCGCGCGCTACCACTGCTGCATTGGACGCATATTAGAAGGATGACGAAGACATTTTTTTGTCATTAATTAGTTCTTCTTGCTATGAGTCTGATGTGAAGATGACAGCGATGATGTTGAAACTGGTTTTATGTTTTCTTCTTGGCCTCTTCTCCGTTTCATCAGCTCGTGGTGAGTATTAGTCTCTGTTCGATTCTTGCTCTGCACATAATATGGAGTAATAAAAGTATTTATTTGCAATATATGCATGCACCTAGTATGTTTACAAATCTGAATTATCAATCATTGCTCCTTCGCGCTATAATCACTATGTACATAATATTATATTCAATTGACATGAAATAGACAACAATTTCTGTTAAAAATAATTCCTTAATCTTGAGGCTGTACTACAGTGCATAACTGTACTTGTACTCTAGGTCTATACGTGTCTAGCACAATTTTCCCATTCAATTTGTGTACAACTAAGATATTATTACTAAGGTCAACCTTCTTACGTCTTTTAATCATATACCGTAATAAAAAATAAACTCCCAAAAGGCACCGTTAACGAATGAAATCATCATTTCTAACCAGACTTACTGTTGAATTTGGAAAATGGAGAAGAAAAGTACAGCCTTATGGATTGGTGATAAAATAGAATATTAATTATTTTAACTGCCTTTTTCAATTCCTGAATTGGTACATCAATAACATGTCTGTTCTCCCTAAAATGGCAGAATATCAAGTGCGGTTCACCCCAAAGTCTTCGCACTACCCACATGCCGGCCGTGTAGACGTAATTATCGATGGACGATGGGGGACCATTTGTGCTAATGACTGGGATATGAAGGATGCTGAGGTGGTCTGCCGGGAGTTAGGCAAAGGCTACCCCAACGCTGTCTCAGTGTCTGGTGGTATCACTGGTGGGTCCGGTACCAGGTGCTTGTCTAGGGTAAATTGTTACGGACATGAAAGTCGGCTCTCAGAATGCACTGTCACCAAGACAACTCGAGGAAGTTATAGAAATGACAAGGGTATAGTCTGCTATCCACCACCAAGTGAGTAATTTGAAGTGGAAATAGATATAATTTTCAATAATAATTATAATAATTATAGTGCTTATATAGCGCCTAACTCTTACTTTATCAGAAGTCTCTAAGCGCTCTACAATAATGCAGCATAGGCCCATTGATTTCTAAAATAATAATAGAAATTAAAAAAAAAATGAAATCGTTAATAATTATCGTGAGCAATAACACTTATGTATGTTTCGATCGATGGACTTAATATTTGTAATAAAAATCATTCCTTCAAGTTATTAATTTTTACTATATGATGAATCCCGTGTTTGCGGTTGATATTTGATATTTAGCGTTAGGTATATCAGTACTTAATGAAGATGTCTAGAAGTTACGATTTTACAATGCTCTATGATATATTCCAGTGGTCCGTTTCAGCAGAAACCTTTCTCTCATGTAATCCTTTATTGTAGGTGCTTTATGTAAATTCCTTAGAGGAGTTAGCGGACCTGTGCCGTTCTAGGATGTAAATGTGTCGTACGTTTTATTTAATGATTATATTTGATGACATTTTTTTCTTCTTTCAATCTACCAGCTAATCCAGGTTTGCGACTCAATTACGGACCTGATCGGTATTCAGGCAAGGTAGAGGTCAAGCTGGCAAGTGGCAGTTGGAGTAAATTGTATGGCAGTTTTTAGTATAATTGGTATTGTATTTGAAACCGGCGAGTATCTGTCGTCAGTTTGGATTCGGGGAGCTCAACTGGTGGGATGTCTTTACATATAGCAGCACGTACAGTATGACTAAAGTGTCGAGTTGTACTTACGGGATTGCGGACCACCAAAGCTATACGTTTTTTTTCTGCACAGGTATTCTATTATCTCATGTCGAACATCACACATGATCGTTGTTATAACCCAAGTTGCGTGAACACGTGAATGTTAAGGGTGTATATTATATATACAAGACAAAGGTGGTTCAGAGCTCACGTCAGACATATATATTTGTATATATATGTTTGGATAAGATGACCCCCCCTCCCCCCCCAAAAAAAAGTGATGCAGAAAAAGTTCTCGACGAATCTGACGTCTTTACAAAATGATTGTGACAAATATTAAGATTAATAATGCTTTTCCAAGGCATTGCGCAAATAGCTATAAGTAAGAAACCAGGTTCATTACCTCCAGTTTGAGCAAGCCATGGGATGAAAAATATCATTGCGTCACAGAGGATTGTATATGCATGTATAGCGCTTTAGCTTCCAACACAAGTGATTACACAATTCACACGAAATCTAGTATGTGCTCACTTTTGTTGCCGCCAATTTAGGCAATATCCATAATATGCTACCATGTTATGGAATGTTTATATGTCTCTGGTTCCAATACGCATATCACAGAACATTTACGCCACCATTTCTGTAAGGCTTTTTCTCTTTTAAGTAAGAGGTTACATCGGAATTTTTCCTTTTTTTCTTAAAAGTTTCACTCACTTCCGTCAATTAATGAATATATGTATATGTGCAGCAATAGTAATACCTACCTAGAAGTTGACTAGGGGTCGGAAGACATTAAGTCAACCGATCCTGAGTCGACTTCTGAACTTCAGAATAGTACGGAGTTTTGTATACGTGAATATTAGTACCTCACAGTCATTGACATTGGAGTGAACTTCTGTATCATTTGTATGTCGTATTTGTACAGTCTCATTTTGAATGCCATTCACCTCACGACTATTAAAAAGATAAATAAATGAATCATCTGTACGACTATTATTGAAATTAACATTTAGCAAAGAAGCATAGGAGGGGAGAAAATGGATTGAAGGGAGGTTGGGGTTAGGGGGGGGGGGGCTTTGGGTTGTGAATTATACCTACAAATCAATTTATGTTTCAAAACTCTTTTCTTTAGCCTTTGAATGAAACTATTCAGAAAGTCTTCAGTGGCTGTTCTCATAACCCCAAATCCTACCTGTGATTGTTGATTTATCAAGAGCAATATTTTTGTTTTTAACATTGAATGAAAGGTGTAACAATGGTAATTAATCTCAGACAATTAGAATAATAACAATTATTAATTGAAATAGTAGTAATAATAATGAGGAAAAAAAAATGACAATAAGGCTGTACAAATGGTACAAACAGAAGTCCACTCCAAATTGTATTACTAGGATTGGATAAATCCTAAATTATTGATCCTGCATAAATCAATAGGACATCATGGTCCAGATTAATGGAATGCACTCCAAGAATTCATAAAATCATACAAAACCCTAAATTCATTTAAATTCAAAACGAAGAAAGCATTTCTGTCAGAATATATCGTTTGATCTTTTCGCAGTGCTGAATTTATGTGTAATATTATTTCAATTTTTATATTAAATTCCGTCACTGTATTATTTAAATCCCGTATACTTGTATAAGTTTTCTGTGTCAGACATATTTACATCAACATATTTTCATTTTCATTTTCATTTTCATTTTCATTTTCATCATCATCATCATCACCATTAATTTAAATTATCCACCCCCTTCCTACCCCTGGCAATCACGCTATCAAGCAAGTGCTTACTGAGATATCCTTCTTCTGCAGATTTCTTATTGAATAAATCTTGGTAGTGCATGTGTTATAAGTTAAATTTTGTTTCAATATCAACATTTAGTACCATTATATAGTGTTCACGTTGATTTGTACGTTGTAGAACAAAAAAAATAATTCCATTCAACTGTGTGGTACTAGAATTTACGTGTACAAAACTATACTACGCATATAAATTCATTCACTTAAAGAAAATATCATTATTAAAAAAAGTTGCTCCTAATCATTTTTTTCAAGATAGCCGCAGGGGTATAATAGCAAGTCAAATAATTATGACTACTCCATGCTCAGAACTTCGATCGCTGATACCCCCTTCACATACACGGATTTATCTAACGAGTCCTTACGGATATCGCCAACTCGTAGTCAATTGCAAGCATCCGTAAATAACTCGCTGGTATCCGTAAACAACTCGTCACAACTCGCAACAACTCGTAGACACCCTTAAGGATCCGTGAGAGGAAAGGCAACTTTTTTTGACATGTCAAAAATCTTCTAACGATTTTCCACGGATTGATTTTTCCGCAAATAACTCGCAACAATCCGTAAGTATCGTAAACCGCTCGCAATAACATGTTACTTACTTACTAATACCCCCTTCACATACACGGATTTTTCTTACGAGTCCTTACAGATCACACAAATTCACGTATCTTTCACGGATCCTTAGGGTTTGGCCACTTTAACGACCGATTTAAGAGTTGTTACGAGTTATTACGAGCTATTTACGGTTTATTATGGATTATTAGGAGTTATTACGATGTATCCACGGCAAAAATCCACGATTTATTACGAGTTGTCACGGATAACTACCAGCAACGTACGTGTTACGACCTGTTCATGTGTTGTTACAAATAGTTACGAGTTAGTTACGAGTATTTACGAGTCCTTTCGATGTTTAGCCAACAAATAACAACTGAAAATGAAGTGTTCGAATTTGCAGCTTGTATACCCTTCCCCAAATCGTAAACGATACGTAAGAATACATAGTATAGTACACAGTATAGTATCTATTCGTAACGTACTCTTAATAACTTGTAACAATCCTTAAAGCCATCGTAATACGACCCGAAATGAAATCGTAAACAACACGTAAGCACTCGTAATAATCCGTAAATAATCCGTATACAAATCATAAACTTACCGTTAAAAATCGTTTAAAACAATTGTTACGAGTCATTTACGGATTCTTGCGAGCAGTTAATGGATGGTTTACGTGTTGTTGCGAGCAGTTTACAATACTTACGGATTGTTACGTGCTATTTACGAGTTATTTACGGAAAAATCAATCCGTGGACAATCGTAAGAAGATTTTTTACATGTCAAAAAATTTTGCCTCTCCTTTCACGGATCTTTAAGAGTGTCTGCGAGTTGTTGCGAGTTGTGACGAGATACCAGCGAGTTATTTACGGATGCTTGCGATTGACTACTAGTTGGCGATCCGTAAGGACTCGTAGGAAAAATCCGTGTATGTGAAGGGGGTAAAACTGCCCATTATGCCTCCTGGCACATAGGGCAGCAAAAAAAAGTCTTCCACTCCTTCCGATCCCGGGCTAGTCTTTGGATGGTTCCCCATGTGTGGTTCAGGTCTTTAATCTCTCCTTCCACAGTTCTTCGCCAAGTGTTTTTAGGACATCCCCTCTTTTTTTGCCATCTGATGTCCAGTGGAGGGCTGTTCGTGTGATGTCATCTATGTTCTTTCTCATTACATGTCCGATCCATCTCCACCTTCTTCTCATGATGATGTTCTCCATGCTGTCTTCATGGCATTGGGCATAAGGTGCTTCGTTTGAAATGGTGTTTGGCCAGAAAATGCGACATAATTCTTCTCAGACTCTTTGTGTGGAAGACCAACAGCTTATTGAGGTCGTTTTTCGTCACTCTCCAACATTCAGATTTTAGCTTGGTCTTGGTGGTGTACTGCTGTGATCTCCGTATTTTATTGAGCATTCTGAAAGTATTTCTGGCTTTATTACGACGGTTCTTAATGTCTTTGCCTGCGCCTCCATCGTGCCTGACAGTGCTGCCCAAGTAAGTAAACTCCTGAGTTATAGGTAGGTCTTCCCCGTTTGCTTGTATTGGTAAAGGGTCCGAGATGTTCAGGGTCATCACCTCTGTTTTCTTTTGGCTGATCTTTTGGGCTGAAACAAAGAATAAGAAGAAGAAAGATAGAAAGAACAGAAGATAGAAGGGAAAACAAAGAATTAAAAAATAAAAATAGAAAGAGGAAATGATAGAAGAATAAAAACAAAGAGTAACATACGGACAAATAGAAAGAGAAGAAGATGGAAGGATGATAACAAAGAATAACATAAAGAAAGATAGAAGGCAAGGAAGAAAGAATAAAACAAAGAAAAATATAAAGAAAGATAGAAAGTGAAGAAGATAGAAGGAAAATAACAAAATCATGATAAGGAAAGATAGAATCATCTGGCGGCCGCCAGATAATTCTTTCTTTTCTAATGTTATGTTGTAGATAGAAAGAGAAATTGAAAGAAGGATAAAAACAAAAAATAGCTAACATGAGGAAAGATAAAAGGAGAAAGAAGATAGAAGGAAAAACAAAGAACAAGGAAATGAAAATAGAAAGAGGAAATGATAGAGGAATAAAAACAAAGAATAACAAGAGGAAAGATAGCATTATCCGGCGGCCGCATAATCCACTGGTTTTTATTCAGTAATAGTTTTCTTTTCCCTTTTATCTCTCTCCCTTTCTTTTGTCTACCCTTGATATGGAGGGGAGGGGCTGCTCGGTCATTTTGGTCCCCCTACCTTCTTTTTAGATACCTTATTTCATTTTCAGAATTATGAACCCTATTTTATTTTCGGAACTATGAACCCTTTTTCAATTTTCGGAATTATGAACCCTTTATCATTTTAGGAAATACGAACCTTCGGAATTATGAACCCTTTTTCATTTTCGGAATTATGAACCTTCGGAAATATCAATTCTAATTCATTTTCGGAATTATGAACCTTCGGATAAACGAACCTTCGGAATAACGAGCCTTCGGAATAATGCAACAAATGTTCGGAATTATGAACCCTATTTCATTTTTCGGAATTATGAACCCTTTTTCATTTTCGGAATTCCTTCGGAAATATGAATCCTAATTCATTTTCGGAATAACGAACCTTCGGAATAATGCAACAAATGTTCGGAATTATGAACCCTTTTTCATTTTAATAATAATAATAGTGGCTACTTGTATAGCGCACAGGTCCACCTTTCGGTGCTCATGGCGCTTAGAGAAAAATACATGTAACAAAGAAAAGAAAGAAAACACAAAAAACAAAACGAAATACTCCTAGACATAGTAAATTAGAATATTGCAATAATTACGACGAAAAAAACAAATAAGTTTTCAGTTTTTATTTAAATGTTTCTGTTGACGACAGTTGACGTATTTGTAGAGGGAGCTGGTTCCAGAGTTTTGGACCCATGGCTGAGAAAGCCCGATCACCCCAAGCATGTTTTATTCTAGGTGTATGAAGCAATAGTGTATCTGATGACGAGTGAAGACTACGTGTGGGATTGTATTTGGAAACAGAGTTGCTCAGGTATGTGGGGGAAATAAGAGAGTAAACTGAATGATGTACTAGATGTAACAGAATTTTAAAGATAATCATTTTGTCAACTGGCAACCAATGAAGAGAACGGAGAATTCGTGATATGGAATCAAATTTGTTAGTGAATGTTAAAAGGCGGGCTGCAGAGTTTTGTAGTTGTTGAAGTTTTGTGACATCTTTTTTTGGAAGGTTACAGAACAATGAATTTGCAAAATCTAAACGAGATGAAATTAAAGTATGAATTAGGATCTCAGACGCAGGTTTGGACAAACACTTTCTTATGAAACCTAGATTACGTAATTGATACCTTACACTCTGTTGAACATGTGTTATATGACTGCGAAAAGACATTTCCTGATCAAATATTACACCCAAATTACGAGCTTTTTTCCGAATTATGAACCCTTTTTCATTTTCGGAATTATGAAACTTCGGAAATATGAACCCTAATTCATTTTCGGACTTATGAACCTTCGGATAAATGAACCTTCGTAATAACGAACCCTTTTTCATTTTGTTGGTATTATGAACCTTCGGAAATATGAACCCTTATTCATTTTCGGAATTATGAACCTTCGGATAAACGAACCTTCGTAATAACGAACCTTTGGTAAAATGCAACAAATGTTCGGAATTATGAACCTTCGGATAAACGAACCTTCGTAATAACGGACCTTCGGAATAATGCAACAAATGTTTGGAATTATGAACCCCTAGGCATGGGAAATTTGTGTTTCGGAATTATGAACCTTCGGAAATACGAACCTTCGAAAAAACAAACCTTCGGAAAAACGAGTGAACCCCATTTGAACAAGCAATTGTATAAGATGAAATAGTGAGTAATGATAAATGTTCGTTTTGTAAAAATGAGCTGAAAGATATTGTATATTTCTTTTATAATTGTGAAATCAGTAAATCAATCTGGAATGAAACGGTGAAATGGATAAATGAAGGTTCTCGAGTACAGATATAGTTAAAGTTAGAAAATGTGACTTTTGGTTTTGAAGACAAAAGAAACGATGCTTTAAATTGCATGGTGACTTTGATGAAGCATCAACTATTTGTACAAAAGCTTAACAACAAAATTCCAAATTTAAGTTCTTTGAAGAAGAAAATTATTCAATATTATGAAGACGACAGAAACACTGTTGCTCATAACGTTGGAATATTTTTTTGTTTTTACCCCAATTTATGGAATTATTTTGACAATGATTTATTCCTAATAGATCTCGATAATAGTATACATGCTCAGATTGTATTGAATAATAATTTGCGAGTGTTTGTTTTGCGTGACTGCTAAAGCATGTGTATGCTCCTATGCCTATCAACTAGGGGACCAACGCCCTTAAGTCATAAATGACAGTAATGAGGATTAATGCCTCACAAAAGGGCACTAATATAGTGCATCGACACGGTTTTGATCCTGGGCATGCGTTGAGCCATAATGCATGGCCGTACAGATGGATTTTTTTTTTATGATGGGGACCGGGGTAAAATGCAATGAATTATTGATAGTTTATTACATTTTTTTAATTTGTTGTATTTGTGGGGGCTGCCCCTACCCTAGACCCCCGCTGCGTACAGTCATGATTCAGTGGCAAAGCAATGGCCTCGTAACTGTAAGGCCCCAGAATCAAAACAGTGTCGATGCGCTATATTAGTACGATTTTTTGAGGCATTGATCCTCATTACTGTCAGTTATGGTCCCCTAGTTGATTAGCATAGTAGCATACACATGATTTAGCAGTCACGCAAAACAAACACTCGCAAATTATTATTCAATAAAATCTGAGAATGTATACTATTATCTATGTAGCGAAGTATAGATATCTCCCTTTAAACCATGTGACCCCTCTCTCTCTCTCTCTCTCTATCTTTGTATCTTTGTCTCTTTCGGCTGTATCTTTCTTTGTCTTTATTGGTTATAGAAATATTCATGAAATGTGCTGGCGTGTCTCCATCTATTGAAGCTAGCCCGTTCCCACGCTGGGGTACAGCCTTTATGACCCTAGTATTGCCATTCACAGTATTAATCCATCCTGTTAATGCCATTCATAAATCTGTAATAATGGAGATTAAGCTCTATGGAAGGGGCTTTAGATATCAGATATGCTCTTTGAAGAACACTTCAAAGGACTGTGTCTTTAACCATCAGTGGTGACCTTGAACCAATAAGAGTAAAGTCTTAGATTAGACCCCTTCCCCCTTTTAAAGTAATGACCAATAAGATGATATGAGGAAAAGCCGAGTATGAATGTTTAATAATTAGGTATAAAAGTAGTTTGCATGAATGTTTTGATCACTTGGCTCCAGACCCCGACTAGGAATCCCCCTCAGCTGAACCTCTCATCACTTAGATTCACCATCTCCCCACCTGGAACCCCAACTTCTTCTAATTTCATCTACTAATAATTATCCGCCCTGCAAGATCCAGTGTGCAAATTCGGACTTTGGGAAATTCGAAGCAACAGTTTAACAAAGTGCAACAGTGTCAGGTTGTGACCATTTCAGCAGAGAGCAACAGTTAAATTGCAACAAATCTTTAACGTTTAAGCTAAAGGACTTTCAAGCAATCATCAAAGTTTCATCCAAGTAAAGTTCCAGTTTCGTCCAAGTCACGTTCCCGTTTCGTCCCGTGAAGTTCCAGTCCTCCAAGTCACGTCCAGCTTCGTTCCCGCCAAGTTCCAGTCCCGCCAAGTCAAAGTCCAGCTTCGTTCCCGCCAAGTTCCAGTCCCGCCAAGTCAAAGTCCAGCTTCGTTCCCGCCAAGTCCGTCCCGGTCGCATCCCGTTTCAAGCTCAAATCCGCGATCGAAATATAAGCGAAGATATAAGTGGCCATAATTAGTAACCCCATTTCCCTTAACCTATCCCTTCCCTTCCCAATTAGACTGTAATTAATTAAGTAGGAAATAAGTCGCCCTTTAGCCCTAAAGAATACTTTGCAATTATATTTCTTGCAACGGTTGTTATTGACATTTATTTATAAGATGTATTATTTTTTTATCATTCTGATTTGATGAAAGAGATTTGTCATTCATATTAATTAAATCGTTGCCAAGTGACATCGTAATTTAAATCGTGTTCAAGCACTTTATTTCCGGATTTGTTTGTTTACATTTTATATTTTAATAATATAATTTCATACACTGATACGGTGGTTTATTTGAACTAACCCCTCCCCCGAGTGGAAGTCATAGCTAGCGGACCAATACAAAAACCTGATTTCACTGGGAGCTCGATTCTATTATTTCATTATAATAGAAGACGGCGTGGCGTGGGCGATAGATCTAGATCTATTAGGAATAAATCATTGTGAAAATAATTCCATAAATTGGAGTTAAAAAAAAAATTCCAACGTTATGAGCAACAGTGTATATCCATTCTATATCTGTTATGAATAACAATTTTGTTACTCAATGGCAGGCACTTCAAAATTTGTTTGTATGAACAACAAGGAGAGAAATGTGAAAGTATTTTGTTTTATATGAGTTAAAGCCTCACTCTACTACTTTTAGCTACTTGCTCCCTCTATATAGAAAACAATGCCTAAGCAGTGCCTGTTGGTTCCAAATGATCCTCTTTTCTTATGTTAATTGAGAGCTGAGTTGATGAGATAACCACCTGTCAGTGACCACGCTAATCCCTCTTGGCCAAACTAGTGCAGAGGGGCTTTAAAGAAAGACTTCATTTCAATGAATTGTAAAATGTTTTGTTTGACTCAATAAAAAAGCCCATGGAGGGCTAAAACGTAAAAAAGAAGAAGACATGTATATACAGTATTGCACTACCAATAATTATTTGCTTGTAAACATAGCACCATTGATCATCACTCATCAATGAATTATCGTAATATTAATATATACTTAGAAGTGTATGATATGATTGAGAAAACATAATCAGGCTTAAGGACATTAAGCCCCCATTACGCGATACAAGTTCTCACTACGTTCTAGAACCGTCATAGAAAATCGTAAAGCGGGTTGTGGTCGGGGTAGAATGTGTAACTAATGTCCTCGATACGTCCATCTCGTCTGTACCCGGTCCACACTAAGTTCATATTAAGTTCAGATCGGGTAAACACAACCCTTTTTACGATTTTCTAGGACGGTTCAAGAACGTAGTGATTACTTGTTTTGTGTGATTGGGGCTTATACTACTGCTTATTGGTGCTCGACCACGTGACGATGTAACACGTTCCTAGTAGGATCGAAGTACGGCAATTCCGTACATAGTAAGGCAATCAGTCCGTTCGTAGTACGTCCATCTCGTTTAAGTACGTTGTCACTCCGTCTAATTGCAGGACGGGGAAAATTTTGAATAGGCTCAAAGTTCTAGAGCATCCTCCCGTCCGAGCCAGTCCGAGCCCGTCCATGAAGGTCTTAAACAGATCGTAAACAGTTGCTACTATACGTTCAACTCCGTTTGCACACAGTTTGAGCCTGTTTGGCAACATTTTCAAGAACGTAGTGAGAACTAGTTTGGTGTGATAGGGGCTTACATGCAGAAAAACCAAAATATGTTATTATAGTTATCATAATTCGGTTAACAGTTTGTTGTACGCCCCTCTGTACGAATTGTATGGCAAACCTTAAATAATAGATTCATTGGTAAGAGGCATCTTTGTGAATGTGAAAAAATGGTGTCTTACTGGATCAATAAATATTGATTTATTTGCCATATTATATCGTCTTAAATGAATAGTTCCAACTAAAAGTCAGGGCACGTATTCAATAAATTTCTAAGACATTTCTCTTAAGTTTAAAGGTATTGACCAGTTTTGGAAACGCCCCCGCTCAAAAAATGAAATGGAAGCTCTCATTACCAATCATGTGAAAGAATATGTTTTGACTAAGACGTGATGATACAAATTTTGCCGGGAAACCGCCTACTAATTGATATATTTGGTAAATTATTATATCTATTTGGACCAAATAGATATCGCGCACGTGTCGCGCACGTGTCGAGTAGTCCCGTATACATCTTTCTGTGTACAGCGCTTGTAACTTTACCAAGACTGGGCCAAATTTCTTATCATTTTGATGATTCCAGAACCTTGCAGAACACACCAATAATATGCTAGATGATCAACCTTTTCTGATCGATTCCACAACGTTTCTTTCACAATGCAATCGCATGACCAGAACTGGTCTTTATCTTTAAGAAAATGTGTAAGTCTTTTTAAAAAGAATTTATCTAGGTTAAGAAAGTTGCCTTAGCCGTATTCTAAACCCGTAAAGCAGTTTGTCTTTGCTTAGACGACAGATAAGACAAATTCTTAGATCCGATGACGTCATGTTGGAAAGTCAAGTTGGTCATGTCGAGCGACCTAATTGCAGCTCAATTTGCCTATGCAATTTGCGTGTTAAAATAAAAATCGCACCGCACGAAAATTATACACAAAACGTATAGATAATAAAGTGTAGGGAGGAATGATGCTCAGAGAATTGTTTTAGGCTTGACCAACTGACACTAAAATATTAGTAAGGCAGTCTAGTCAAGACCCCCTGATCTATATCGAACATCCACCGTAGGCTTTTTATACTTTTCTGTCAAACATCTTCGAAGAGCCAAACCGTGCTATAATTATGCTGCGGGAAGGGTTCATGAACAGCCAACGCTAGCATTGGAGCTACCCTTACATCGTCTACTATAGCTAGCCTAAAATTAATCAAATAGCTGAATTGAACCTTTATCAGACCAATAATATAACAAATTTTGTCTCACCTAAATCATGCCGATGACACATCATTCCCTGTTTCCATATTTTAATGCCAATGACTGAGAGATGATTTCTTTACGGCAGCTATGTCAAAATGTAAAAGATGTGTTAAGAAGGCGGCCTATGCTATATGCTGGATTGTGTACAAAGTACATAAAAAAACTATAAAGGCTATATGGCACTCCTGCGCGCTGCGCCGCCGACGCTGTACGACGTATACGCGAAGCTTACGTTGATATAGATCAGTTGATAACCTACGCTCGCGCTGCATGCATATGTTCGCATCCGTATGTTATTTCATTCCATTTGATCGAAACCAAAAGCGACAATGCGTGCAGCAGCACTGCCGGTGTGACAGGGATAATTGACCCGCTATGAATAATTGGCAGTGACGTCAGTTGGACTGATATCCCTAGAAAAATCCAGGGATAGTTGGCAGCGCTCAGGGATTACAGGGATCAGACTACGTGTCTTTCCCGTGGCCTGACTCGGGGCCAATGGGGGTATAATAGCAGGCTTTCGATTCTCACACCGAACGTCGGCTACTACGAGTGACGTCATATTTATCCCCTGCGCATGCGCGAGCTTCTGGCCCCACGTTCCCTTCCAAATCACAAACGAATATGGACGACGCGACCGCAGCAACCACGTGCGTGCAACATACGCGAGACCGAAGCTGAGGAGAACTTCGGTCTGTTTCGCGAACGCTGACAATGTAGAGATTAAGTTGCTGACTACCGTTAATCAAGTCCATTCGTTTACGTGCAGTTGTCCAAAAGAAGACATGAATGGCGTTAACAAGTATTTGCCAAGCTACACGGCCTTAATGTCAAAATTTGATCTTAGAGTAGTTAAAAATTCTTATAACACAATAAATTTCTTATAAGAATTTGCGTTCCCAATTCAAAGGATTAATCCTATTATCAATTTTCACCGCAAATAAAGGGATAACGAGATATGCAGAAATATTGGATCAGCTTAAAGTACAAGTCCACTCCAAAAATAACTTACTGTCAATAGAAGCAGACAAATCAGACAAACCGACCAAGAAAAGTTTGAACAAAATCGGATAACTAATAAGAAAACAATGGAAATCACTACACAAATTGCCAATTTGGTTATCAGTTTGTAACGTCATGTCCTCACTATTTATCAATTGCTTTATATAGTTTAATCCCATTAATTTCCCTTTTTATCCCCCAAGACTTGATTTCCCCATGCCTTTGCCAAGGTTATATGATTTGTATCATATGATTGATTTGTATACTATTTTCTGAATATTGTAATTCATAATTATTGATTTTTAGATAAAAAGTTTATCAAAATTCACATTTTTCATGAATTCACTGGAAACAAATTACTTTATATTAGTGCATCCACACAAAAACATATTACTATCAATCTGACTTGGATGCTGGTGTGAAGAAACAAGATTCTTAGGGGGAAATAGGAATTTTATATTATCAATATAAAGAAAACGAGAAATGTAATTTGTCATGAGGACAAATTAGGTGGTCTGTCTTCAATTCTTATGATCATGCTCATCTTCAATTCAATGATCCAATATAATGATGTAATGTAAAATGATGTATTAAGATATCAAGGAACATTACAAGACATAACAGAGGGAGAACGAGAACCAGAGGCGGGAGAGGGAGAGGGTGAAAGAGAAGAAAAAGAGAAAGGCAGAGGGAGACAGAGCAAGAGAATAAGATGGAGGCAAGGCAAGAGAGGTAGATGGAGGCAGAGAGAGAGAGAGAGAGAGAGGGAGAGGGTAAAAGAGTATATACACGTCTGGAAAAGAGACCAGCATCAGAGAAATGGGACGATTTGATATTGTTTTAGACTTGGGACATTAAAGCCCAAGTCCACTCCAAAAATAACTTACTTTAAATAGAACCAGAAAAATCAGACAAACCAATCAAAAAAAGTTTGAGCAAAATCGGATAACTAATAAGAAAGTTATGAATTTTTAATGACATGAAAAACTTTGAAAATCACTACACAAATTGGCAACTCACTCATGAGTCTGTGACGTATGGTCCTCACTATCCACTAATTATTTTCTTTATATTGATAATATAAATTTCCTATTTTCACCCTAAGAATCTTATTTCTTCACACCAGCATCCAAGTTAGATTGTTAGTAATATGTTTTTGTGTGGATGCACAAATAAAGAGTAATTTTGTCCAGTTAAATCATGAAAAATTGAATTTTGATAAACTATTTATATAAAAATCAATAATTATGAAATACAATATTCAGAAAATAGTATCAATTCTTCAAAATTCATAAAAGTTTTTGGAAATGTCATGCACGCAATATGATACAAATCATATAACCTGGGCAAAGGCATGGGGAAATCAAGTTTTGGGGATAAAAGGAAATTAATGGGATTAAACTATATAAAGCAATTGATAAGTTGTGAGGACATGACGTCACAAACTGATAACCGTCTTGGCAATATGTGTTGTGATTCTCATTGTTCCATAGTTTTACATACTTTTTATAAAATTCATAACTTTCTTATTAGTTATCCGATTTTGCTCAAACTTTTTTTGATTGGTTTGTCTGATTTTTCTGCCTTAATTAATAAAAGTAAGTTATTTTTGGAGTGGACTTGGCCTTTAACCCTATAGGTTTAATCAACGACAAGGAATCAGATTTCCCGTAAGGTTATACACAAACTATTGACATTTCTATCCCATAGCTATTAACACGCAACATTAGGGATTTTATACATTCTTTGTGATTGTATATTGGCAGGAAGTGAGCTTCGCCTTCGCACCCCCTAGCCGGCTGTTGACGTGATGGTACGCCGCGGCTGGTGATTTATTTTTTTATATTTCTTTCTTGCCCAGTTGAAAGATAATACATTGAAGAATACCTCAGTAAAATATTTAATTCATGTATGCACAATAAGGGTATAAATTTATTCCTTCAAACAACAAAATCTTACATATTCACAGTTTCAATTTAAGATGAAGTTTGTAAGTTATTGATATGAAATCACATATTCCTGACAGTTCATTTCACTGTTTGTATGGGTTAAAAGTGGATAGAAACACAATCTTCATAATATATTATAGGGTAACTAATCACTGAAAAATGGACTAATTATCCATGTTTTTTATAAATCCATAGGAAATGTTTAGATTTCCAGAGATTTCCGCTTTAATTTTATTACCAACATTTTCTCTGATGTCTAAGCTTTAAGTTGATACCAGATTTGGCGGCCGCCTTCTGCCTATTATTATATTAGAGCCGATTTCCCTTGCCACATTGCCCCGAGAAATATACTAACTGCCCTCTACGTACGTTTGCAGGCAGAGGAAAGGCTTAAAGGCCTCCTTCTTCTTCTTCTTCCATTTGAGTACATCCCTCTTATAGAGTATTGTCGTACTCCTAAGAAACAAAAGGATTATTCATTAGTCATGAGTTTAATTAGTTATATTGTTTTGAATTTAGATTAAGGGTTAGGGTTAGGGTTAGGATAATATACCAGTTTTTATGATGTCCGATTAATGTACCATGTAGAGTTTTAAATAGATGTCCTGTTAATTCAACATGTAGGGTTATATACAAATATAACCAAATATTCAAGTATATAATGTTAGATGCAGTAGACTAGGTGATATAATCAGTTAAATTTCATAAACTTCCGGTAAGAAAAAAAAAATCAACGACAGCAACAACAAAAAGAACTATAACAAACAAATCAGAATTAACAATGCTGATGTGGCTACCTTGAGTTAAAAAGCCCATATAATAATATTTTTCTTTTCACCGAGCGCTACGGTTAAAGAGAGAGAGCGAGCGAGAGAGAGAGAGAGAGAGAGACGGAGACTCATGCTCTGTTTGTTCTGCCGCAAAACGGCGTAAAGTTATCAATAACATACGATCAACATAATTATAGCTTTTCCACATTCGAAATCGTAGAATTTTATTCATATACTAGGCATTTAACATGCATGGATAATTTTACACTTCGTAAAAAATTCGAGATTCATTTGGAATTAGTAATTTTTTATTTTCAAATAACATTTATACAGAATTCTCAAAGCAAATTAACAAAAAATCATGAGTACACAATACAAAATAATTGAAGTGATGGCAAAAAGAAGTACACAGTAATACAAATGATACATAACATAATACGTGTTATTACCACCCTGAGACAAAATGAGGAAACCAACAAAGATTGTGTATATTTGCGTTTGACCATGGTTTTTTATTTGAAAGCTGTTTATCGTAATCTATTCCAATCAAACTGGTCATTGAAATATTCATAGTAAGAGTGATAACATTCCATCAAGCATACACAATGTTGAGAGTGATTTGTCAGGAACAGTTCGGGGACCCGGCCGGGCGACAAAGAAATATATGTTTTCACTAGCCGTATAGTTATCTCCCTCGTCCCTTCCTGCTTGACGACGAACGAACTGTGTGACCATTCCCTGGCTTTTGCACAGACAAGAGACACATTAACGGGTGAGCGAATATTACTTCCTGCCTGAACCCTGATCGCTGAACACGGCATAGACCATGCAACCTCAGCCTTTACAGACCAGCACTTCACGCTCACCCCACTACCCCAAACAAATTATGAGCTCAAATAAGCTTCCCGCTTGACCCTGGACGATACTGATAGTATATATATCCCAAGCTTAACACGGACCAGCAATGCCCCTAAACTAAATACGGCAATAAAACCAAGGAAAGTATTTGCTTTCCCTTCCTAACAGACCGCTTGCTCTATAATAGTTTTCAATTGAGACAACAAATATATTTATAAGCGATTATAGGCGACCAAATCCATCAGAATTCCGCCATACGAGATGTGAAACATCTCGCCGACACATAACTCGCCTTGCAATTACAGGGATAGGTGAGTTTTGTTGCAGAGGGCGCTACACAACATATTATTGTGTGTGAGATAACGAAAAACTGAGTGTCGAATTGAAAATAATATACAATTGAAATGACAAAAGCATCTTTGTTTGATCAAAATCGGTTCAGAGACGGCTGAAATATCCATAAATATAACAATTTCTAACATGTGTGGTGCCCCACAAATATTTGGTGATTTGGAACCAGCCGTTGACAAACGAGATAGCGGCTTTGATGTTTTATTCCAGCCAATGCCAATATTGGCTTTTTGTTGGCTTTTTCATGTTGGTTATAATAAGCACAACCAGCCGGCCCGTGCCCTACTCGGGGCCAATCGGGTATAGTAATACGACTACTGAAGACGCGACCGCATCATTCACGTGTGTGCAACATACGCTAAACCGAAGCGTAAGGAGAACTTCGGTCTGTTTCGCAAACGCTAGCGCGCTGACGATGTAGAGATTAAGTCGCTTACTGGTGTTAATTAGGTCCATTTGTTTACGTGCAGTTGTCCAAAAGAAGACGTAGATGGCGTTAACCAGTAATTGCCATGCTACACTCTCTTTAAACTACGCTAAACCCTAGTGGCAACATTATCCATTCCTTTCCACTAAAGAGGAAGCAAAAGAGGAACCAAGTATATATATATATATATCTACACGGCCATGAATAATGACCTGTATTATAGTCTGCTTTTAAGCGACACCTTTTCACCCTAGAAACGTGGATTTCAAAGACGTTCAGTTTAAAACACTGTTGCGTTCAAGCGATTTCAAACGATTTTTAGTCGGTCGTAAAAATAAACATGTTTAAAAACGCAAACATGAAACGTTGAAAAAGATGAGTTTTGTAACGTGATTCTGCAGAATGACGGTCGCTAAAAATCGCTTGAACGCAACGGAGATCTCAATCATGACTCTATGACGTCGTTATCTATTATATATATTATCGCTATCTATATCTATTCTTCCTGGGTGGGCTTGAAATGAGCGAGAATCAGCGTTGATGAAAAATCGCTTGAACGATCTCCCGCAGTAACCGTGTTTTGTAACTGCGTTTTGATTTGTGATTCATGTTTGTGATTCTAGCTTCAAAACATCGCTTGAACGCATTCAGATACATCCCAATAAATCATACCCAGCGATAACGATATACGGAAAGGAAATGTTAGCATGACGTATTATAAGGTTATACTTATAGTGAGTAGATAAGCGTTCCCCCTATATATACACACAGAATGGGCTGTGACCCTACATGGCACACCCACCCTCCTTCAATTATCAGTATTAAAGGACAGAAAATATGAATACACTCATCAATATAGTTATTCTCCAGACAAAAGGTTGTAATGCTTGAGAACTCCGAAGCTGCATGTATTCTTCGCATTCAACCTAATAACTTGCATTTGAAGATTTGAACAAACCAGTTGAAATATTGGACAACAATATCAACATCTCCTGGAACGTTTGAAATCAACAATGACCCCTAAAATATAAAGATCACTTCATACGACATTTTTTCCTGTACTACATATTTGTATAACGTCGATGTAACTTACCATTGATAGGGTAAGGCTAACACAATAACAAAAAACTAAAGAAACAAACATTCAAATAAAAAAAACACAAATACCCCCCGGACAACTACCCCTAGGATAGTTGTCCGGGGGTAGTTGTCCTAGAGGATGGTTGTCGTAGGGGTAGCTGTGTTGGGGTCGTTGTATGGGGGTAGTTGTCCTAGGGGGTAGTTATCTGGGGGGTAGATGTCCCGGGGTAGTCGCCCTAGAGGGCTGTTGTACTAGGGGGTAGTCGTCCTAGGGGGTAGGTTTTCCCTAAAATAAAGATAACATCATTTTCAGAATACGGCCCCGTTTTGTTAGTAGTCTTTATGATTATTCAGAACCAAACCAGGAATATCACGTTTGTTTAGATTTCAATATCTAATATAACATACCAGTGCCTTGGTAGTAGTGACAAAATAATGATAAAATCATATATAATCAGTCAGACCTACAATAATGACACCATTAAAAACAGTGGGAGGGAAATGAGGATATCATATCAAATCATAATAAACCAAAACACTTTCTGCCCTATTGTACTGTTTATTGAAGAGCTCAATGTCATGGTCAACTTGCCAACATTGCGTAACCCAATACCTAATTTCCACTTCGCAGACAGAGGACTTGATGCGAGAGAAAACAGCGCTGTTAGGGAAGCAACGAGTGACGGAATCATATTGCTACGACTGACCTTTAGATGGTGGGAGATGGGAATTTGCTGTAGCATTTCGAGTATAGCATGACTTTAAGCCTAATTAATACCAGCTGTAAAACTGGTTCCCTACTTTTGACAACCATCGATAAGCAAATGGTTTTATTTACAGTGGTCGATCAGTTGCCAATCGGTTGTGGGGGCAGTAAGTGTTGTCGAACGCTTGGCGATTGTCGTACGAAAACTATCCGTTTATCAAATATTTTCGTCAACTAATTTGTCAACGATTTATTGGTGAAAATAAAAAACTGGTTGGAGATCAGTGGTCGATTTCTTACGATGGTTAGGAATCTTTATATGGGGATTTTTTTCCGGGGGAACAATATCTAGTGCAAATACGCTTAAAAGTAAATTTCCTACTCATTATTACAATTATTTTCTTTTGTTTTTTCTAGTTTCATATATATATATATATATATATACACACACACACACACACACACACACACATATGGTTACACAATTGTATTCAAACGAGGACCAGGATTATTAAACTGTCCTATGGATTAACAGCGGCTTTTTACGACTTTGATTGTCCTGGATTTTACTATTCTCTTGTTATGGATTAAGTGCAAAGGTTAAGGTGTAATAATGCAGGTTGTCAGTATTGTTCAAGATTACTTATTTGTAGAGCTTAACACAACGTGAATAAGTAATACACAAACCTTTCTCAAGTTGTTAAAAAGTCAAATACCCTTCTTCTCCCTCTATAAAATGTATCTCCCTTCCTTCTCCATTAAGTACAATGTAGGCCTACCCTCCATCAAAATTCTATGAACAAAATTCTTTCTTTTCTATTTTATGATCCTGATATATATGTTTGACAATAAGTGTTAAGGTGTAAGAATGCAGGTAATATGTATTGTTAAAGATTATTAAACATTATATTGACAATCTTTCTGATTAGCCTTAAAGGTACTATGTCCCATTTGCAGGCCAAAAAAATGAAAAGGGTAAACTCCACAGGCATTTGAAAAATAATAATAGTTTAGAACTTCCCTCAAAATGAAAGGGCCTGAAAAATTTCTTTTTGTTGGAAAAATTATGACCGTTAGTTGTCGAATCTTTTTAGTGATTGTAATCGTTTTAGTAAATAGTCTGATTTTAAGACCCTTGTACCGAATGGTCGTACGTTTTGTGCTGCGCAAAGATTCAATCGGTTTAATTTTGGCCATTACAAGAAGTGGGTTTACTGATGTCGACAAATGCTCATGTACCCTTTACAGTTCATTTTATGTACGTTATCACCAAAGAAAAAAAAAGTCAGTCAGTCACTTAATAGTGTCTGACAGTGAAGTCTATAAATTCGTCTTGCATAATTGGAATACTCGGACACTGCTAGCGTTTAAATTTCACAGATAGGAAATACGTGATATATCCATAATTCCTGCACAGTTCTACAAAATTTGATGTTGGCTGCAAATTTACTTGGCATTTTTATTTTTTATGTAGGCCTACATACATAGGAAAGGAAATTGGTAAAAGGTGCAAATTAAGAAAGAAAGGTTTTTAACAATTTATTGAAAAGGGGAGCCGCTTTTTCAAAGCTCCTGTATTTAAGCTCTACAGATTTGTCATCTTACAGAAAAAATGAAAATGTTAGTTTGAATAATAATACCCCTTTACTCATTGATGCACTAAGAGTTTGTGTCATAGCCACTAGTACTGATGATTTCTCATCATAATATGGTCGAAATGTGTTTGCTGTAATAGATACACTAATAAACATACTTTGAACTGCTAAAACGACAGATGAATACAAAATCAACCAAAAATAAATAAATAAATAAGTGAGCTGAAAAATAGATTAATTTACATAGGCATAGCCACTGTGGAGTATTGTGTTTTTTGGGTGTAATTATACACGTTAATAGTTTTATGCATTATCTATCAAACTTTCAAATCATGATTGTTGTATAGTATAATCTATAATTAAGAGAGTTCAAGTAGTTGGATGTCCTCAAACACGACAGCACGAGAAGTATGACATATACTAGTATTTTACCTGATTTTTAGTACTGAATCTGCATGTTTTCTACACTGTCAAAAAAATTGCAAGCATTCGTCAGATGCCACAAACCAGGTGAGACGAGAAAAATCCATAAACAAACATTTTTTTAAAAACATGGGTTGAAGAACTACACATACACTTTCGATGTGCTCCTACTTTTAGCTAAAATACTTTCTGCCCTAGCTTATTGTTTATTGAAGAGCTCAATCTCATGGTCAACTTGCCAACATTGCGTAACCCAATACCTAATTTCCACTTCGCAGACAGAGGACTTGATGCGAGAGCCAACAGCACCGCTAGGGAAGCAACACGTTACAGGATCATACTGCTTCGCCTGACCTTAGATGGTGGGAGATGGAAATTTGCTGTAGCATTTCGAGTACAGTATGACTTTAAGCCTAATTAAAACCAGATGTTGAACCGGTACCCTACTTGTGACAACCATACAAACAGTACCCCATCGACAATCAAATGGTCTAATTTCCAGTGGTCGATCAGTTGCCAATCGGTTGTAAGGGGCAGTAACTTTTGTCGAATGTTTGCCGATTGTCGTACGAAAACTATCCGTTTATTAAATATTTTCGTCAACTGTCAACGATTTATTGGTGATAGTAAAAAACTGGTCGGAGATCAGTGGTCGATTTCTTACGATGGTTAGGAATCTTTATATGGAGATTTTATTATTATTATTTTTTTTTTGGTGGGGAGGGGGGATATGTAGCGCAAATACACTTAAAAGTAAATCACTTAATCATTATTACGATTCTTTTCTTTTCTTCTTTCTAGTTTCATGTGATGTGACCTGAGTTATGACTTTTGTACTCTTAAAAAAGGGATTCTTTAAAGAATAAATAGGCTGCATTGATCTATAATTATTTGATCCAAAAAGTGCTTATCACTGTGTAGAAGAAGAAATAAGATAAGGATAAGGAAGGGTGGAATATAGGAAGAAGATTAAAAACAGAAGGCGAGAATTATGAAGTTGAAACTGGGCGCAATATTATTGAGAAGGCAGTTGGTAAATGCCCTGGAAAAGGAAGCGTGCAGTATGACAAGGAATTTTTTCTTCTACTAAATAACAAACGGCATGATTATTATGTTGTTTTGTATTTTACAAGCGCATGCCTTGACAGATCAAAGAATCATTGATGCTTTACCTAATCCCACCGCATCCGCAGCGTAATTACATATATGAATATATATATATTTTTAAGAATTACAAAAAAGCTTTCAAAAATATATATATAATGCACGGCTGGTAGGCCACTCGCTTTTTGTTTTGGTTTTCCTGGCATTGTGACGCAACAATAAGCTTGTTTACATTTTTGTCAAGAATTTGGCGTCTCTAGACAAGGCGCGCTTTTGTTGCGCGTTTCCGAATGCGCTCCCTTTCGCACACGGAACGCATAATACGCGATTGTGGGAGCGTGTGCACGCAGAAATTATGTCATTCTCTCGTGGCCTTTGGTAGAGGCAAGACCTGTTGATGTGGACAATAAAAAATCATTGGTTCTTACTGGAACTAACTGACGTTGACTTTGCTTTTGCATCGGCAGTGGAAATCCCGTTTATTTCCTTGAATACCTTGTTCAAATTTTGGTATTCGTTAACGTCAAATTTGTTATTAACTCCTCGTCAAGGCATCTACAGTGGAGAAGTGATTAATTTTGGAGCTGCAGTGACTTCGTTTGTACGGTAGACCTAGTCCAGTTCAGCGCTGTAAATTGGAATCAGCGACCGGCATGCCGAAAGCAAAGAGGAAGACGGGTACTAACTGTAAAGGCGAAGGAGTAGGGACGACATGAGCGACCCCGTAGGCGAGATAGTCCTAGATCTATATCAGTTAGTTCTGCAGGCCGAGAAACATCACAACCTCAGGCAGCGGGCTCAGATCTTGCGAACCAGCATGACCAAGGCTAAGTCCAAGCCCAATGACCGGTACCTCAACAAGTATCCGATGAGTCGGAAAACGGTATTGATAGAGCTAGATCTAGAGTAAACGTCTCACCTAGTCAGGGGGTTTCAAGGCCTGAGGTTCATTGGCCTATGGTGGTGCAAGGCCAAGGGGAGGGCTTGTCGACGGAGGTCGTATCCTGCAATATTGTTAACCTTAACAATACAGAGAATTGTGACGATGATTCTAATGCTAGACCCATGCAGATCTACTCTTGATCTCAATTTAGAGTCTGGAATATCAAGTACCGGATCTCGACCTATACATCAACATGGGAGGTGAAAGTAGTTCTAGGTATGGATCTGTAGATCTCACGGGTTTTAGACACAGCATGATTTGGGTAATTATGTTGGAAGTTCTCTCCCTCAGCCTCTAGAAAGCGTCTGTGACCCTCTTAGGGCGGAAATTAGTTTAGGGTTGAAGGAAAAGATCCGGCTCGTATTGACTTTACACACACTGACTTGGGGATGCTTTCAAAGGGAGGGAACATGCATACGCGTACCCTAAATAACACTAAATGGGGGAAAGATATGGCAGGGCGATTATATCGATCTCGGTTTGTTGCAGAAGCAAAACAGGAACTGCTTCCTTTCCAGTAGGCCTAATGATTATACTACTGCATGGAACTACGTTTCAGTTGTTGCCTTCTACATGCGTCTTTCAGCTCCAACCTCAGCCTAGGCAGCAGAGGATTACAAGCATTAAGCAGAGGACCTCTGTGTATCTACATGCAGTCTATATGTCGATCTACCTGGAGAGGCATTCAGGACGGGCACTAGAGTTGTTAAAGTTAATGGATATCAAAGAGATTCGATCATACACAGTATGTCCTCCGTAGGAGGACTAGAGGAGCAACTAAATTTGTGACCTTTGACATTCCATAGGTTTTGCAGTGGATGCATTATGGGGGTTTTGTCCAATTTGAACGACGATTTTGGAGGGTCAATGTTTATTCATGAGCAATGACGTAAAACGTACGCCAATTACTGTTTGGTGATTGGCCATCAACAAAATGTTTTATGTATTAGGTCATGCATAAAACATTTGTTTGCATTCCCAGAATTCCCTACGATTTGAGCACGAAATTGAGGAAAATGGCGGTTGTATGACCTGCAACTTTGAAGTTATTAAATTACAAACCATGAAGCATTTTTCATTTAAGTGAATTTCTATTGTAATAGAAGTTTGTCAAGTACATCTCAGTGAAGCAGAAAATCTTCAGGCGAACATCAACATCGAAGTGATACATACGATATAAAAAAAGTAAGTAAAGATCCATTTTGTGTTAATATCTCTGAAATTATTGTGACGTGTTCATCGTTGCAGTGAGGGGCTCTCCGCATTGTCACAACGTATTACCCCTTATCCCATCCCCTTTTCTTTTGTCTGATCAAGAAATATTAACTGATTGAATGAACTCTAATTGAAGTCGTCGACGGTAATATTTTTTAAAACAATCAGAAGTTTACCGTAGATTATTTCATTTGAGCACGTCTCATACTTTTAAAGTTCAGTTTATAGCTTGATTATCGATAATAATCAGTGGTAGATGTGGACCTGTTACAGAGACTGCGCAAATGGCTCATTGCTAGTCCAGCCGATGAGATCTCGTCGAGCGGATTATGATTTTCAATTCGCCGATGCTAGCCGGCTGTAACACTTCACCAAGAAGTGACTGCGTTTCCTGAGCTGGCGCGGCTAGAAGTCTATATATTTAATTGTAGGCTACTCGTATTCGTAAATGATCGTACTAGTGTAGGCTACACTTTAGTGTTACTAGTGTTAGATCTAGAATATAGGCTAGTAATATAGTCTAGATCTATTACACTAGTCTGAACAGCATTTATCCCCGCATCTATAATTATAAATGTATACCGGTACCTCTAAGTCTAATGTAATGACTGTAGTAATGGAATCCTGTAGGCTGTACCTTGAATTTTGCTATGTAGATATAGCCTAGATCTACATGTACATTCTTATTAAAAAAGACTAAATAAATGCCTGGTTTAGGAAGATAAATGTAGTCTAGGCTACTCTACAGACTCTAGAGTAGCCATTGGTTATCTCAGGCAGTAGACCTAGGCCTATACTATTAGAGCTCTAGGCCTAGGTCTGCCTAGGCCTAGACTCGGGCTAGAGCTCTAGGCCTAGTTCTACTGCCTGGAAGTTAACCAATGGCAATGTCGATTTTTAAAGAGGAGGTGGGGGCACAACCCTTCTGTGCCCCTTTTTTTTCTTCAGATGTGACATTGCCAGGGACATAGTCACCTACTAATGGGCAATTTTACTAGCTTGTGTTATGCCATGGCAAAGACTATCATAGCCGGCCGTAGCTAGGTCTAATTAGACACGTTTTTGCTCCACTAGTGTAGTGGCATTATGTGATCCAGGTCCAGATTCAGCTTGGTTCGGATGAAGGCTACAAAAACAAAACAAAAAAGGTGTCTCTTCCTAGCTTCCTAATCTTACCCCCCCCCTTCCCCAGATTGTGCTCTAAGTTATGGCACTGTGCCTTGTTTGAAATATTTAGAGGAAAAGACATGTTTAGAGAGAAAAAAAAGGTTTATATTATTTGTGTATTACTAATGTCTTAATATTTACTTTGTTTATAGTGAATTTTCAGGACTATATGCCACCCTTTTTTTATTTTGTTGTTGTTGAGAATTCTGGATCCAACCCTACATATGACATGGGTATTTCTTACTCTAAAGGACATGAACAAATTTATAAACTGATAAATAATGCATGCATTAATACTAGCACGAACCTTTAATACTAAGCTTCTGTTGTCTTTAATTGTAGATTCTATGGAACCAAGAAGCAGATAATGACCACAGAAGTACATAAGAGAGCACCAGGACCCGATCATCAAAGGACAGGACACCTAAGTTGAACTCTGTCAAGGTATGTTTGTATGAAGTTCGAAAATATTCAAGCTGTATAATCTAAGCCCATGCGAACATCGCACTCATCTTGGACTTATGATATTTGGGGGCACTGTCATCTTATGTTACATTAAATCTTGAAATTCTCATTTATTCTCTAGCTTTATATTTACGTTGTTAAATAAACAAATCAGTATATTCTCTCAGCATGATATTAAAAGACGCACTCAAAGGCATTTTTTTCTCCAATATTACATTATATCTATCAAACTTGTTCTCACAAAATTTAGCAACTGAAAAGTAGATACACCTATGTTTATAAACAACTTATAATTAATAGACTTCTACCTCTACATGTACTGCCTGTTATTGTATGTAGAAAATGTTCAAAAATAATAATAATTTAAGAAAAACAATTTTGAAAGTTACTTGTAACAGAATTGGAAATAAATATAAACATTTACTCTACTCTTTAAAAAAAGCCCTATCAGATAGACATAAGTCTATCATTTTTTTAATAAAACTAAAATTTAAGACGTAACAGTGGGTAGGTACTATTTTAAAAAATCTAATGTAGTGCAGCTAGTTTTAATCTTATTTGCTTTCTCCTCTCTTTTTGGTTTTATTATGCAGGTTGTCCCATGCAGAAGGTTTGATACCTAGGCTTATGTCTCTAGTCCACCCTCATCTTGAGAACTGTTCCAGCGTCTGGGATATCTACAACATCTCAAATGTCCAAGATCTTGACAAGATCCAACGCCGGGGCACATGCTACGTCACAATGGGGACTACAAGAGAACCAGCAGCGTGACTGAGATGATGACGTTCTAGTGGCCTACTCTATCTACAAGGCACTCTGCAAGTAGACTGGGAATGGTGCACAAGATAGTCAATGGTCTCTCTGCCAAAGCCCTATTTTTCTTCAACAAATCACGATCATGGAAGAACCATGGCATGACCCTCCAGTTGCACCAAGCCAGAAGCGACATAGAAAAGTTTGTATTTGACCAATGCTCTGTCCCAAATTTAATGGAACTGACTTCCAGAAAATGTAGTGCATGCTGACAGTCCAGGGAACTGCCAGGGACTACTCCTGAGGCATCTAATGCCCTTATCCCACTAAAAACATCATCTGTCTTCCTCACACCACTTGTAATCTTTAGTACTGACTAGTTCATCTTTGTGATAGGCTACATAGCCCTTTGAAGATTACCAGAAGAAGAAGAGAAGATATAGCGAAGATCATGAACGTATTTATTTGTTCTTTTAAATGCGTGTACATGTAACATAGCTTTTGGATTAATTCAAGTTCTGACAAATATATTAGGGATGCTGAACTGTATACTAAATTGAAGGGGGGGGGAATAAAATGATGTAGAAGTAGTACAATAGTAGTACTTTAAAATATTAATAATAATAATAATAACAATAATAATAATAGTACTAATAATGACAATGGTCCTATAGCAGTAATAGCATATAGCAGTAATAATCAAAATAATAATGATAATAGTAGTAAGAACAACAATAGTGTCCAATGTAAAAAAAAAAGTACTCGTAAAACTCAGTATATACCTGTGCCATACATAGTAATATAGCATGTTGATAATTGAATAAATCGTATGGATTTTATTTTAAAATATCTAATTTTCTAAATTTATAGTAAAATTTTACAACTGAAAAAATTGAATTCAAGAGACAGCAGCCCCCCCATTTATTTGTTATCTTTCTTTTGTTGATGTATATGTCATGTTGCATTTAAAAAGATCATTATAGAAAAAAATATGTTAATCAATGAGTTCATAAATGTTAATAAAATTAGTTAATACTGCATAATTCTTTTCTTTTCATTTTCTTATTTTATGAAAGATATGTGATGATGCTGGTGATTATGATGATGTACGCACTCTGTATTGATAATGCATGCTGTATGAATGAGGTGTGATGGGGCTGATGCAGTCTTGTGTAGAATTGAGTAATTGGTGTTCGACCTTGTGATTTCTTTTAGATCTGGCATCAGCGAGATAGATTTAATCGTCTATCCTCATAGGCGGAAATAAGAGAGTGGGCAAAGCTAAAGTATAAATGCAGTTTAAAAAATGTTTTACAATAGAGAGGGGAGGGGGGGTGGAAGAGGGAGGGTAATAGGGCCTATGGAAATGTCAGTATTGGAAGGGGGTCCTGGATTGAAAATGTTACTGTCAGGGGTGGGGGGCAAATGTCAAAAATCAGTGCCGACGAATCAAAAATGAAAAGAACGAGGCAAAATTGAAATTTCATTGGGGAGGGGGCACAATATGAAAGATCATTGAAGGCGAGATGAGAATGATTAATCATTTGGGCACTAACAATATAGCACTTGGGTTAAATGATCTGTGCAATTTGATTGATAATAATTGATTTAAAAGGTGAAATGGGGTCTTTATATTTGCTTTACTGAACTGAATTTTTTAATGTACTTAATTTCAATCTTGGTGACAGTGAAGTTTCTGCCCCCCCCCCAATTAAGTTAACCCCTTTAAACCCCCCCCCCCCCAACTCTGACCTTTGTTCTGCACTTTTAGTTCGATCGGGTCGATATAATTATGGTCCAGCTCTAGGATTCTGTCGACTTGCAGTAACGCATGCGCATTGTCTTTTCTTCATTGCGATAATATGCTAATAAGTGGGAAAGAGCTCATCAATATTCACAATTTTAATTTGCATATTTTACGCGGTGCGCGCAGGCCAAAATCCCTATTTCGCTGGTGCACTAAACAGTTGTCGTCTTCATAGGCTAATACATGGAAAGTGGAAGCAGTGTGCACTTTTGACCCTCCAAAATGTCCCCAAGGCTGGACGGATACAGAAGCGGAGTTGAGCCCCTCTGATGGATATGGTGAGTGGGCGGCCCGTAACAATGGGGGATACGGGTTGAGGGACTATGATGTCCAATTTCATCTCCGTCAGGCATCAAGACCAGGCCAATCGTGGGCTGAAGAGCTTTCCCTTTCGCCCATTTCAAGGTAGCATGCAACGCCCGCAGACGCGGGTGAGAGAATTCAGAAATACCGTTATCCCCCCGTTCGATCCCTGTCTACGTATGATTTGGCTCCCACTCCAGTCAAATTGGAGGCTAAGATTCCGCACATCCAAATCTTGAACACGTTTGCCGGTTACTAAACGGTTTCCGATTTGGTTTTCACTACATTTTACAGGGGTTTGGGTTCCGCTTCAGGCAACGAATCTCAGTTCGGCTCGCGACAATAAAATCAGTCTTGTTGAAGAAATTGCAAGTTGAAATAGAGTTTGGAAGGATTGTTGGCCCATTTGCATCTCCCGCTTTCGTCAACTTCAGGTGTTCGCCCATTGGTCTAGTACCTAAGATCCCCCGGGGGAATTTTTTTGTTGATTCAGCATTTATCGTCACCAAGAGGGGGGTATGTGAATGAAAACATTCCTCAATCTCAATGCACAGTCAATTATTCATCTTTCGACTCGGCTGAGGAGTCGGTGACGCGATTAGGCGTGGGTACTTATGGGGGGAAGGCGGATATCAAGTCGGCCTTTCGTCTGCTGCCGGTTATGCCGGAGGACTTCGAATTGCTGGAGATGTGCGTGGACGGTCAGTACTTTTTTATTACATGTGCATGCCAATGGGTTGTTCAATAGCTTGTTCGGGCCCAGTCTCCGTCATAACTTATTTAGGTCTTGAGATTGATTCCATGGCATTTGAGGTGCGAGTCCCGCAAGATAAGGTTAAAGTGTTGGTTCATAGGTTGCATGAGGTTTTGAAGTTGAACAAAATCTATCTAAGGAATTTGCAATCCATAATAGGGAGTTTGAACTTTATGTGTAGGGCGATCGCCCCCGGCCGTGCATTCATGCCATGCGGAGATTTAACTCGACGGGTACAACGTCCTTTTCACATGATTAGATTATGTTAGGAAGCTAAGGCAGACTTGGCAGTTTGGCAGGAGTTCTTAACTCACTTCAATGGTAGAGCCTTGATAGGCGATGAGGCATGGCACAATAGTTCACAGCTCCACTTTTTTTTTTACTGATGCGGCGGCCAGCTGTGGGTTTGGATTATATTTTGGTGGCAGATGCGCCCAAGCGAAATGGTCGGTCGATTGCTGTACTAGAGCTGTTCTCTATTGTGGTAAGCCTATAGTTGTGGGGCGACTCATTGCGCAACAGGCGGGTGTTGTTTTGGTCTGATACGGCAGTGGTGACGGTGATTGATAAATGCTTGATAAATATTTTTGAGGTTCAGTCAGATTTCTGCCCAGTCAAAGCGGTGATTAGGGACTTTTAGATTTGCACGTCGACGTAGTGGACTGCAACGTGTGCCATTCTTTCAAGGCACTGGCCCGTGCCCGGCAGTGCCTTCAAAGGACGTCACATTACCTTAAAGGGATGTCACCGTGGCAGTCCACGTTCTCGTCGTGTAAAATCTAAAAGTCCCTAATGCTTACATGTCATCCCGCCCCTCTGTTGGAGATGCATTTTTAAAGACATTTGGTGCCCCTCCTCTTACTCGCTATGAGTTCACTAAAATGATCAAGAGGTGCATGAAATCTTGTTCTCTGCCCACCGAATGATTTTCTTCCAATTCTTTTCGTATCGGAGCGGCTACGTTTGCCGCTATGTCTGGATGCACTGACAGGCAGATCCAGCATATTGGTCGTCGGAACTGACCAGATTTAATTGGATTTAGTTGGTTTTATTACCTAATCACTGTCACGTCCAGTCATTTATCTCATTACATTGTACCGACTATCGGTAACTGCAGGGAATTGTTATATTAGCAACATTCTGATAGGAGTTGCCCCCAATTCATTTATTTCAATTGCAATCTTTCCAGCGCCTTTGTACATGTAGCTATTCATAGTCCTTTGTATTTTCTTGTACGGCTGATTACGTTTACCTTTAAGCAAATTTTTCTTTATCAATTCCTGATTAAATACAGATTTATAAATCTCCTTCGTATGTCCGGTTATTAACTTGTAGTCAGAAAATTGTGTGTTTGTAAATAACAATCTTAAGTGCCCAACAAACGTTATATATTATTATTTCTGTTGATATTGGTAGTATTATATATGATTATTTTATTAGACCTACTATTATTATTATTGTTATGATGATCATGATTATTATCGTATCCGTACGTTGGCCTATAATACTTTGCAAATGAATTTCATAAATTGGGGAGCGAACATTATGTGCACTAATGAATGTACTATGTCCCATTTGCAGGTCAAAAAAAATGAAAAGGTTCAATTCCAACGGGATTTGAAAGATAATTCTTATTTTGAACTTCCCTAAAAAAAGGGGGGGGGGGCTCGAAGATGTCTTTAAGTGGGAAAATAACGACTATTAGTTGTCGAATCGACTGTAGTGCTACGTGCTAATAAGTGCTAATAGTCTGATTTCAGACCATTGTACCGAATGGTCGTACGTTTCGTGCTGCGCAAAGATTCAATCAGTTTAATTTGGGCCATTACAAGACGTGGGTTATTGATGTAGACAAATGCTCATGTACCCTTTACAGCTCATTTTATGTATGTTATTACCAAAGAAGAAAAAAAGTCAGTCAGTCACTCAATAGTGTCTGACAGTGAAGTCTAGTGAACGGGTTTCTTTGCATAACTTGAATATTAGGACACTGCTAACGTCTTAATTTTACAGACATACATGACGTATTCATAATTCCTGTAAAGTTCTACAGCATTTGATGTTGGCTGCAAAAGGGACATAGTATTTTTAACATAAGTGAGGAAGCATTTAGGGCAATCCCGTGTGGGAAAGAGGAAAATCACCAAATTCTAAATTTGATCCAACTTCAATAATTGTTCATTTTCCATGTGGACAACATAACACATGTAATGGAACCGAAAACCGTTTTTAAATATCTTTTTACGGCTATTGTAAAAAAAAATATTTGAAGTTGGGACTATGTTAGGGGCCTCAATTACATGATCATGGTTCAATTTCTTACAATTCAGTGGATCAATGAATTCAAAACTTATTCCTCTATACTTATCCCTACATTATATCACAAAAAGGATCAAGATTTGCAAATCATTTTCAACAAATAAAGAGAGTTTTTTTTGGGAGAGATTTTTCAATTTTACCTTTAAAATGGCGTAATTCCGTTACCAAAATCTGAAAGAAGTTTTACTCACAAAGTTATTTCTTACTTATTTTTGTTGTAGTTGCATATTCTCTTCCTTTATCTACCTAATAAAAACCCTAAACATCAATTTCAGAGGTATCTAATTTTTTCCTATTACAACACTGGTAACGGAATTACATGGTAGCGGAATTACATTGGTAACGGAATTACAAGGGGCAGCAGCACTAATAATGAGTGGTATGTTTTGCAAGAGATGGACCTGCTGCTTCATGTAATTATATACTGTATGCTGTGTTACAACATTTTAAATGTATTTTGCCCCCCCTTTTTTGAAGTATTGGCTCATTATATTAATTGTCTAATTAAAGAATAATGATCTGGCTTTGATAAAAAGATAAATTCAATTTATGTTTCTTTAACTTTTTTCAATTTTTTTAAAAAGACTACAAACAAGGCTGGAAATTTTAAATGTGTTTATTTCCATTCACTCTGAACTTAAAATTAAAATTGTACGAACATCTCTTATGATACCTTTTGATTTAAGCATGGAAATACTTTATATTATACAACACCTACGTAGATCCTTGTCATTTGATTGGAGGGTTGTTGGTCACATGATATTCAATAAACAATACTATTGCACGACCGTGCATTTTTGGTTATATTCGCCGTGCATTTTTGGTTATTCCCACTCTGAGACAAAACAAGAAGTCAACAAATTTGTATTTTTATGTGCGATTGACCATGGTCTTTATTGAGAGCTGTTTACCATAATTAACTCTTTTTCAATCAAACTGGTCAGCAAAGTATTATAATGAAAACATAACAAACAACAATGAATGCAAATCATTAATTCGAGCATTATATGTCGAGAGCAATCTGTAAGGAACCATTAGGGGGCCCGGCCGGGCGACAAAGTAATATCTTTTGACTAGCCGTAACAATTCTTCCATTCGCCTGGCCAAGCGAACGGGACTCCCCCATCCCTTGCTGGTTTTGCACAGACAAGAGGCACGGGTGAGCGAAGATGACTTCCCGCCTGAAACCCTGAGCGTTGCACACGGCATAAGCCAGGCAATCTCAGCTTACGGACAGGATCCTGCTCACCCCCCCACACCCCAACCAAAACGTGGTGAGCCCAAACGACTTCCCGCTTAAGACCCTGGGCAATACTGATTGTATCCCCAGCTTACGGACAAGTCAGGCTCGTATAATTGTATAGATACGGCAATAAAAACAATCCTCTAATATCATAACATTTTGTCTCCCCTTCCTAACAGACCGCTTGCTCTAGTTTTACATTAAGACAACAAATATATTTCTTATATAAGCGATTATAGGCGTCCAAATTCGCAAGAATGCCGCCCAATGAGATGAATTAAATCAATGCAAATGAATTAATTAACATGATGTACCTCCCAACAATCTTTTGGAAGAACATGAACAGGCAGGAATTTAATGACATTATCCACTACACGCAAATGCGGGTGAAAACCAATCTCTCGAAAACCAGACTCTTTTGTCCAAAAATCCGATTAATAGAAAACGAAGGTCATAAGCTACAACAAATGCCTTATCTGACCGTATGAAAAGTTCGAGTTCTGGGAAATAAGATTGGGAAAAGCCCCGCAAGGCCCGTGTTATAATTCTGAACGCGACCCGGCGTAGCCCTTGCGAGAGTAGATTGTCATCAAATTCTCGCCACTAACACTCTAAAGATAATCGTACAAAATTCGCCCAATCGGGCTTCAAATCAAATAAATCCAAATATATAAATGCAATTAAGAAAAATTGCTCGAAGTAGCTTTTGAACGCCTAAAATGTAATAGGGACTTTTAGATTTGCACGTCGACGTAGTGGACTGCAACGTGTGCCATTCTTTCCAGGCACTGGCCCGTGCCCGGCAGTGCCTTAAAAGGACGTCACATTACCTTAAAAGGATGTCACCGTGGCAGTCCACGTTCTCGTCGTGTAAAATCTAAAAGTCCCTATTATATGCAGACTGCGACGGGTACGTACCTCTCTGCCCTGCACGTATCCCATTGTTATTGGCTGCGCGCATCTGACGCGGAGGCAATCTGAATGTAATCGAGAAGGCCTGAATCCAACTTTAATTTATCTTTAATATAAGGAGCAAAGCATAATTTGTTGAATGGTGTTGTATAAAACAAATAATGAATGTTTTTCATTCGTTCAATAGTGCAAAAATATTCATTCGTTGAAAGATTAACATTAATTCTATTTAACTCGGCTGACGCCTCGTTGAATAGAACGTTAATCTTTCAACTCATTTTAAATTTTGATTTGTTAACAGGTGCATGATACAGTAATTTAGAAAGATAAATAATCAGCTAGGTCTAACCACCTGTCTACAGTATATAACAAAAGCCAAAAATTCTCTAAAATATAATTCCGTTACCGCAATACTAGGTATTTACACAGGCTCAAGATGCCTGGAAATTTTGAAAGTTCCGAAGAGTTGTACAGAGACACCTGGGGGTGATTCACTAACTGGGAACAATATCGTTCCTAAGAGCAATTTTTGGGATTGATTTCAATCCCAGCTTAAAATCGATTCTACCTGACTGGTTCACTAAATCGCTTTTAGGCTGGGATCAATCCCAGCGTGAATAATCATGCGCGCATATGAATATTCATGTACGCGATCAATGCAACCAATCAACGGACTCAAATTTTGGTCACTGGGCATCAATCAATCGCGCGAACGATCGACATAACGATAATTAGCTAGCTATCGTCGCTCAATTTGTCAATGACGTTCATTTCTATGTTGATTTCGTTCTAACAGAAGAGAACCCAGTGAAATGTCGCATAAAACAGAAAAAAAAATAATGACTGTTTCATGTAGCAGTGTGAGGATTAATACGATTTTTTTGTGGGTACAGTTTGTCTTTCTTTACGCTTGTTTCGAGTAAAATGCTGGATTTAAGGTACGTAATGTACGTAGGTTGGACCCAAAGGTTAGACCTACCGCCCCCATGCAGCTAGCATATGGCGGGCTAGCGTGGGCTGGGCCAAGGATTTGGGGGTGATCATCGTACAGTCGTGATGTAGAATCCTGGGGCCGTATTCTGAACCCTGTGTTATCTCTAATATTGTTGTATCTTTGTAGTTAAGATAAAGTTGTTATTCTGAACATTGTTGTAACTTTTGTTGTATCTTTTGTTGTATCTGTTCTCTCATCTCTTTGGCCGCGCCTGCGCTCAAAAGTTTGTGCGCTTGTAATTGTGCGTATTATTAATAAAATGGCGCTTAATCCTCATTTGCATATGCGCACGAGAGCTAACATGACAAGATAATTGGTATTCTGAAAATTGTTGTATCTTTTATCTTATCTTATCTTGCATGGTATTTACAACAATATTTACAACAGGTAGGGGGTTGTTGTATCTTTCGTAGTGATATAATGGCGGCAATCTTCCTTGCCCAGAACCAACTTCGTGCCAATAGACGAGTTAGAAGAAAATTGTGTATTGACCGGAGACATCACAGATGAGAACTTTTAAAGAAATTACATGCTATATAGGATATGGTGATTTTAATGCTCTCTACTCTGTGATGTTTCTTAACCACTAGCTATAAGTGAAAGCGTGACTTGTACTTGTCTTCGTGATCCACATGCAACAGCGTAAATGATGACGCGAGTAATAAGCGCTCAAATAACTAATTACGCCCAAGATTATATGCGCTGGGTGCATTTTCAGATATGGCATAAAGTATTCCTATTGGTTGACCTACTTATCATGCTTATATAAATTAGATCTTGATTGGTAGGGTCGATACAAATGGGCGTGTCAAAGATAAGATAGAGGCGGTCCTTCAAGAGATAACACACGGATAAAATGATTTTCAGAATACCAACTTACAACAATATTAGCGCTGTGTTATCTCTGGAAGATACAACAAATGATAACACAAAAGATACAACAATGTTCAGATACAACAACCCCCTACCTGTTGTAAATATTGTTGTAAATACCATGCAAGATAAGATAAGATAAAAGATACAACAACTTTCAAAATACCAATTATCTTGTCATGTTAGCTCTCGTGCGCATATGCAAATGAGGATTAAGCGCCATTTTGTTAATAATACGCACAATTACAAGCGCACAAATGTTTGAGCACAGGCGCGGCCAAAGAGATGAGAGAAAAGATACAACAAAAGATACAACAAAAATTACAACAGTTTTCAGATTACCAACTTTATCTTATCTTCAAAGATACAACAATATTAGAGATGAAACAGGGTTTAGAATACCGCCCCAGGGCACATTTTAAGGATTGTTAAAGGTACTATGTTCCATTTGTTGGCCCAACAAAAATGAAAAGGTTAAATTCCAACAACATTTGAAAGACAATACTAATTTAGAACTTCCCTCAAAACGAAAGGGCTTGAAAATGTCTTTTAGTGGGAAAATAACGACCATTAGTTGTCGAATCGACATAATTAATTGAAATAAATTGAAAAGCACGTAAGTAATAGTCTGATTTTCAGACCCTTTGACCTGGGGCCGTATTCTAAACCCTGTGTTATCTCTAATATTGTTGTATCTTTGAAGATAAGATAAAGTTGGTATTCTGAACATTGTTGTAACTTTTGTTGTATCTTTTCTCTCATTTCTTTGGTCGCGCCTGCGCTCAAACTTTTGTGCGCTTGTAATAGTGCGTAGTATTACAAAAATGGCGCTTAATCCTCATTTTAATTATCATTATTAATATTGTTATTATTATTATTATTATAATTATCATTATTATTATTATTATTATTGTTATCAATATAATTTTTCTCACTACTGTAGATAGTGTTATTTTTGTTTATTGATTAACATTATTCGATTTGAATTGAATATTTTACAGTGTTAAATTGACAAATTCAAACTGTTTTTAAACTTCTCCAATACCCCAATGTGGGTGACATGATAATAAATTGTCATTGTCATTGTCATTGTCATTGTCATTTGCATATGCGCACGGGAGGTAATATATGACAAGATAATTGGTATTCTGAAAATTGTTGTTTCTTTTATCTTATCTTATCTTGCGTGGTATTTACAACAATATTTACAATAGGTAGGGGGTTGTTGTATCTTTCGGGGTGATATAATGGCGGCAATATTCCTTGCCCAGAACCAACTTCGTGCCAATAGACGAGTTACAAGCGGAGACATCACAGATGAGACCTTTCTAAGAAATTACATGCTAGGATATGACGATTTTAATGCTCTCATCTCTGTGATGTTTCTTAACCACTAAGTGAAAGCGTGACATGTCTTCATGATCCACATGCCACAGCGCATATGATGACGTGCGTAATAAGCACTCAATTTACTAATTACGCCCAAGATTATTATGCGCTAGGCGCATCATTAGATATGGCATAAAGTATTCCTATTGGTTAATCTACTTATCATGCATATATAAAATAGATCTTAATTGGTAGGGTCGATACAAATGGGCGTGTCAAAGATAAGATAGAGGCGGTCTTTCAAGAGATAACACACGGATAAAATGATTTTCAGAATACCAACTTACAACAATATTAGCGCTGTGTTATCTCTGGAAGATACAACAAATGATAACACAAAAGATACAACAATGTTCAGAATACCGCCCCGGATGGTAGTAGCGAGTTATTGATGTAGACAAATGCTCATGTACCTGTTACAGCTCATTTTATGTATTTTTTTTGTAAAAAAACAGAAGTCAGCCAGCCACTCAATAGTGTCTGACAGCGAAGTCTAGAAGGTAAACGGGTTTCCTTGCATAATTTGAATACTAGGACACTGCTAATGTTTAAATTTCACAGATAGGACATACATGACATATTAATAATTCCTGCAAAGTTCTACATAATTTGTTGTTGGCTGCAAAACGAACATAATATCTTTAATTTAAAGGGAAGGTTCAGCTATTGGAAAGGTGAACAATAACTTGTGGGCTTTCACATTCTGTTCATGTCATTTACAACGAATATCATGATAAAAAAGGTCCAATGCAGAGGATTACTCTTCTAATGCCCTCATATTGGAAATATGACAGGAAATACCTGGAATGGAAATGTTCGGGCCGAACAATCATACCAGATTTGGGTAGGCCCATATACTTGTTTCTGTGTTCAGCGCAACTACTTGTGGAAAGTGAGTGAATGTCTTATTAAATCTCACACTGGGCACCTGTGTATGTTCAACTAATGCAACTTTCCCAGTTGCTTTGAAACAGTTTCTTGTCCATAAAAATCACATGATCAGAACTGAACTTTGCCTTTAAGTGATTGTGATTACATGTCCCTAGTGCAAGATACTCCCAAAAGTTAATCTTATTTTTGCAGCCCCTGCCGTATGGAAGTTGGGGGACTGCATAGTGTATTGGACGGCCCGGCGTACTCAGCAGAAGGGTAGCGGAGATCTCTGCTGTGGGGCGGCGATATCCTGGCACGGCTGAAGAGGCCTCCATCTAGGCGAGACAATGGCTTTCCTGTCGTCCTTTTACTTAACGCGAGTTCGACACCGTCACATATACTACGTCATTTGAGGACAAATGATATCGAGGCAAAGAGTAAAAGGGATTTTTCAATAGAGTTGACAGGTATCTGTGAATTCGTGAGCGGCCACGGGTACAACATCATATGGTCAGATATCTGATTCAAATTATTATTATCTGAACATTTCATTGAATAAATATTCAAATCACCCATAATGTAGGCTGGCTTACATTGATTAATAACATTTATTATCCTAAAGCAATTTTCAAATTCCAGATTAAAATTATTAATGTTTGATTGTGGTTCTCTACAGTGCGTCCCAGAAAAACACGGAACCGAGAAGTATCGATGTTATATCATAACTTAGTCATAACTATAATTAATAAATGACACATATTTGTAAAGCTTAGAGTCTCCTCTTTCATTTGATGCTACTCAAGTAATGCATATTTCACGCAAAACGTTTTCACTGGCTGCCTTCCCTAACAACACAGAAAGAAGACTCCGTTTCGTTGACGATCAGCCATGCATGAATACTTTTGATAACTCTCTTTGTTGCTACGACAGGCAGCCATTGAAAACGATTTCGTTTAATCAAATTATGGAAATGCAAACATTACTTTAAACAAATAGAACTTTGTTATTCCTGGCTCATTTTTTCTGATTGAGGTGTCATATGAAAGGGCAGAAAATGAACGTTTTAGAAATGTTATTATAGACATTATTCAAATCATGTAGCCTGTTGATATTTGAATGTGTATCATTACAAAATAAATTTCGAAAATCGCTGTCATAAATTTCACTACATGGAGGAGATGTATGAGAGCATCTTGGGAATGGACATTTACATGTTTCATGTAACTCATCTGGTAGGCTTATAAAATTATCAGAACTATTTCTACATAAAGAACATATTATTGAATTTGTTCTTCCTGCAAGTTTACAATCAACACAAATCAACATTTAAACAAACATTAAAAGTAACTCAATGAGAAAATGAGTCATAAGAACGATTAGAGAAAGTTTGAAAGTCAGGTTAAACTAATGGTGTCAACCAGGATGAATTCTTTGCCCTAAAAATATTTCGAATGAGAATAACAAAGAGAGGAACGCCCTTAACCAAAACAACTTTTCCGCTGAATTAATTTTTATGTTTGTTAATTCAATTGCGTATCACCGAATACATTCCGTTGCGCTGATTTAATTTGTTCAAATGAGATGCTTTATTTCTCCAAACAGAAGTAGTAAAAATAAAAACAAAGTAAATAAATATAACAACTGCATTATTACTATGATTATTGATTTCATCATGACTTTTCCTTCCCTCATATACCTTGAGACTGGGTTGGGCAGAGGGAGGTTGTGATAGGTGTGTAATGGAAATGAAGGTGTTGTATGTCTGTTGATATGTGTTTGCCTGAGAGGTGAAAGGATGTTTTTTTTCAATAAATGTTTATTGTAGTTTTGTTAATTGTTTGTTGTTTTTTGGTTTTCATAATAATTGTCAATATCCAGAGGCTGCTCTATACTTGATTTAAAGTTAATAATAATTTTTTATGTACAAAGCATGGTTTGATAAAAAAAATGTAATAAGGTATGTTTATTTAAAACATTGTTCTTCTGTATACTGTTATGCATGAAATGTAGTTTTGACTTGTAACTGAATTAACTTTTGAATGTTGTTATATTTTTTAAAAACTTTGTTTTGATTTGTACTACTTTTGCTTGGAGAAATAAAATATTGTTATCCTCGTTCGAAGTTTGTTAAGGGCAAATAATTCATAAACGTGCAAACGAAGTCGTAGGCGTACATTCGATTTTTCACATTTCGTCAATTGAATTTCGAGGTCCGTGCATTCAAATTAATATAGTCAACAGGAGCTTGTTTCGATGTTTTTCGGGGAATTCAATTTATTTAATTCGTATTATTCATTTTATTCATTGGTATATCAAATCCGACCAGCAGCAGAAGGGATCAGTTTACAAAAGGATGTTAACAATGATATTATAAAGATGGAATTACAGAAGACATATAATAAAAAAATACAAACATATATTTTCACTGCATCAGTAGACCTACACATGTGATATCAAAGAGATAAGGAAGGAGACATTATTTTCTTTCTTTTAATTTCATGGATTCGGTATGTTTGTAAGTGTGGCGTGTGCGTGTTTGTATTTTTTGTCTCTATATCTTTATCTATGTATGTATGTCTGTGTGTGTGTACGTGTGTGTATGATACATACTTGCAGAATACTCGGTTTACCTTTATACTCTCTTTGTTTATGAGATTTCCTCTTGCGTCATACGGAAAGTCATCATATTTCAAAACTTGTCACATTTTGATGATGTGTACCATGAAGGTATAATTTTAAATTTCTTTTCAGTTATCTTGTATTCATTATAAAAAGCCTCCACATATTCCGGAGGGTCTGTTGTAGACCATCGCATGACACATATGCATATTTTCTTAATGATGTTTATAACTGACATGTAATAGGAGAAACTTTACTTCTCGAAGAGAGGAACTGCTGCATGATTTCAGGCGTCGAGATACCAAATGGGGGCCATTGATAGGATGTCTTTATTCACCGATTGTGAGACATTCCGTTCGGCTGGCTACGCTCCCTCCTATCTCGAGTGAAGAAGAAAAAAAAAGGGGGGGGGTAGATAACGATCTGTTTTGGTGGGTTTTAAATAATTCATGATTTAGACAAAGACGAATTTTGTCAATTAATGACAAGCTCAACTACCTACTTCCTTAAAACGGGACAGCACTACTTGTAGCTACTTGCGCCCTCTATATAGCAAACAATGCATAAGTGGTCCCCGTTGGTCCCCGTTGGTCCCCCTTTTCTTATGTTAATTGAGAGCTGATTTGATCAGATAACCACCTGTCAGTGACCACGCTGGGAGGTCTAACCCCTCCTGGCCAAACTAGTGCAGACAGACTTTAATTAAAGCTTACCAAAAGCATTGCCAGAGATAAGTGTCCAGTTCCTTGACATCAATGTCAAAATCAAAGCTACGGGCATTACCCCATCGGTACATTATTAGTCATCAGTTTCCCATGCTTTCCTGAACTATGGGTTTTCACATCCGCCTGCAGGTAAGTAATCTGTACCCTCGCAACTTTCTCGGATCCGTCGTCGCTGCTTAGAAGAGGATGATTTCATCCGTCGGGCTGATGATATATGAGGTTACTTCAAACAAATCAGTGAGGGACATTTTCAACATGGCAAGAGATAACACTGCAACCAAGGACATCTTAAATTTGACTTTTCTGATGTCATACCGCAAAGACCACTCCATTCGCCATACTACTATAACCTCTCATGTGTCAGTTATGGGACCAAGGGCAGCGTTTTACGAACCGTCACAAGTACAAGTTAGTCGGCAACCCGTTGAAACGCGTGTATTAAATTTAACACTCATTTCAAAGGGATGTCGGTGAACTTACGTGATGTGTTAACCTTTTACCGGACACATATCGCTTTACAAGTGGGAATTATTCATACATACCAGCATTTATATAAGGACATTACCAAAAAAAAAGAGGTTCCTTAAAGAATTGAAATCAGCGGACCTGCACTTTTGTTGCATTGTCACACATATGGTAGGCAATCGTCGTATCCCAGAAACCAGGTGAAATGCACAAGAAATTTGAAATATCTTTATTTTGTCTTTTATTTTATTTTAAATGTTAATTATGATTATTATTGTTATAATAATACCAACAACAAAACCACCTCCACCAACAACAAGAATAATAGCACTAATCATATTATTAATGATAGTGAGTACGAACATAATATTGATGAAACCACTGCTGTGCATGTTCGTTTTCATCACGTGATATTAAACATATGATTTTTTTTCGACTGTTACATGACATTACGTCCCTTCAATTTTCCACAACAAAATCCTTTAAATGCTTTTTGTTGTTGCTCGTCAACTTTTTAATATTTGAATTCACACAGTTAGCTATGTTTGTTCTAGAATTCTATTAATTCATTATAACATAAAAAAAAACTTCCCCAAAATGGGGGTTGAAACATCCTGCCTCCCTTTTTGGCCTGGCAAATGATAATGGGTGTGCTTTGTTGAACGCGCTCACCTATTTGTGAAATTTACGGAAGTACTCCTGCAGTTTAGTGAAAATAAAATATAATTGTAATATTGATGCATAATTTTAAATAATGTTTTCATGTGAATTATATCAAACAAATATAAAAAAATATAGGACGAAAGTGTTCCAAATAAAGGCCTGGTATAGGTGAATTGTACAAATGGCAATTTAGAGTAAACTGAACTATTGGTATTGGTTTGAAGGTCTATGTATTTGAAGCCAGCGAGCATCTGTCGTCAGCTTGGATTCGGGGAGCTCAACTAGTGGGATGTCTTTGAATATAGCATCTCATAGAGTATGACATTAGTGTCGAGTTGCGCTTACGGGATTACGGACCACCGAAGCTGCACGTATTCTTCAGTGTCAACAAAATATTGGAAATTTGTCGGATGCCACAAACCAGGTGAGACGTTTAAAAAAGAATGACACATCGAACTAATCTTATAACTGCTATACAAAATTTCTCTACAAATTGAAACACCAGTTTTACAGTTAAATATCTTGATAAGATTGCTCTGTATATTGAACCATCAGTTTTTCGACCCTCTGGTCTTATAGTCTCCTTTCACATTCCTATCCATTATATATATATATATATATATATATATATATATATTTTTTTTTTTTACTGTTTTCGTTCATCAAACAATAAAAAAGATGGTTCAAATTATTAAAATATATAGTTTGGTTATTTTTATTACTTTTGTTAAAGATTGTAATAATATATAAAAATATAAATATTCGGCGATGTTAGAATACAATCAACACTGACAAGAAACACTATTTTTCAAGCAATGTAATACATTCAATACATTACATGAAGCGAGATGAATTACTAAAACTTTCAAATACGCTAACATGCCCAAATCCACCGTAACAGAACCTAACAACTCCATCCACCCTTTGAGAAATCAGCTATGAAAAAAATAAAAAACTACGGAGCAATATATTTCGACGTGTAATCACTTAATGCCTTTACTTTCGTTTTTGAAAAAATGGGCCTTTTTTCTAGCTACATACATGTTCTTAATGTTTTTTCTTGGATTTTTGTTGATGTTCTTTGTTATGATTTATACTTCTTCTGTTTGGATGAATATATCATTTCATAAAACAACAATTAATGAATAATATCAATTTGGCGTCATGATTTACTCGAAAGCTGACTTTTGCAGGTTTTCTATCCAAGAGAACAGGGACACAGGCAAGAACACAGAAATACCATGATAACAGCATATTGAGCAGAATTCTGGCTATCGCTGATGGAGCAAGATTATCTTTTCTTTCCTAACTATACACTTACCTGGGAGCGAGAGGAAGACAAAATTGTGAACTTTTAAATAATGCTGATAGCCTATAGTGGCACCATTTCCCCCTAGTGTTTCAGTGTAATTGTATTATTAATGTACAAATCAAAATTAACGAGATGTCTTCAAAGTATGATGGGGTAACCAAAATTCGCGGAGATTTTTGAAATTATTAGGAAATGTGATATTTGATCCATGATTTATCATATTGTTCTCAATTCTTTCTAGTTCAGTTATTACCAAATTGACGGCAATTTGTTTGATGGCAAAGTTTTTGATTACAAATTGGTGCAAATAAAAATTCATCGTCAAAGAACTACTGAGATATCGCGATCTCAAAGTTCAATGTCGGATCGGAATATGCGCTTCAACTGTACGTGCGTGTATTGAATGCATGTACTCTATATGTTATGTATTGCAATTTGAAATAAGTTGTATGATGTGCATGTATTGGATACATGTATTCTATATGTTATGTATTGCAATTTGAGGTAAGTTGTATGATCTACATGTATTGAATGAATACAATAAAGAATACTTAAAAAAAAAAAAAAAAAGTCATTTGAAAAATCTAGATCTGTAGTTGGGCAATATGGGTGACAAATAAGGAATGAACTCCCGTCGAGCTAACAGGAAACTTATATTAAACTTATTGCCCTCTGAAGATTACTAGAAGGAGAAGAAAAACAAAATCAAGAAGAAAAAGAAATATACTTGTGATGTCAGCTTTAGATCTTAAAGTGCTTGTACAGTTTGATATTGACAACATTTCGTTTGTCTTCTTTCAATCAACATTTTATTCATGATCAGCAGGCTTATCAGAATTTGTAACAACGATGCAAGTGGACTTGTAGTAGTTGCGGAAGAGGAGCAGTCAGCATAAGGAGCGCGTGACTCCAAAACAACGTAGGTAACTCTCCCAAGTTCATCTCCAATTAACCACAAGGCTCTCCAGGAATCAAGATGTGACAGTGGAGGTGGAGAAGGAGTTTGTGACCCTCCTGATTTGGACTACTCGCAATATACATACTCAATCAATAGATTGTAGCAATTCTGCACAAAACTTAACCAGTCACAATTTAGCAAATCACAAGAAGCACTCGGTGAAGCATTGTTCTAGGTGACTGGTATTAGGGTAGGTTTCAGCTTGTTAATTTTATAAAGAACTTCGTCCCAAAAGAACCTCACTGGCCCTTATGGTTCCACGCCACAAGCTGCCCCCTGTTTCTGTAAACCCTAACGATCAAGGGAACACTTGATTTCTTATGAATTGATCTTTTAAATATTGTCATCTTTACAGGTTATTGTGAGCTTTCAGTGGGTCAAGTTTGAGGGAACTTTGTGCGGAGATCAGTGGATGGATATTTTCATGTACAATGCAAGAGAGGTGTCTATCTTCATTGGAATCCAGGATGTGAATTCCAATGAAGATGGCTTGTTTTTAAGGAGGGAAGCAAGATAGATTGATGTTTGAGTGGCATGGATATTGAATATTTTGAAGTTTAGTCAAAAGAATGGTAGATAATATTACATTTGTACACCAGCCTATGGGATTAAAAAAAGAAGAGCATTATTTGAACACATTTGTACACGGGTCTATGGAAAAAACAGTTAGCAGTTGAAGCTACAAGTACTATAACCTAATTAACAGGTTACTTTTCTTCAATTACCATAACAAGAGAGAAAAACATACTTTTATAATAACATCCATTATTTCAATATTTGATCCACGAGACTTGAGCAGACCCTGTGAATCTGTATTTTCTCCAGATTTAATTGTCGGGCCTATCCAATGAGTCTTCTTGGTCTCGGAAGATTCTTTACCTCCGTAGACCCCAACAACCTCCTCTTGCAGGAGTAACAGTATGGCTGCCATCTTTGATCGTAACTTTACGCTTGATATTTTTTGAAGCGTAAAGTTACGATCAATTAAAAAAAAGATATGCTTGATTTTACGCTTGATATCAAGCGTAACTTTCTTTATAAGATGGGCTTTCAAACTTACGCTTAATTTGATGAGATACGCTTGATTTTTCAAAGTTACGCTTGATTTATTAAACTTACGCTTGATCGTTAATCGTCTGCTAAGAAAAATTAAGTATCATTCTCATTTCGACATCATGCTCCCTCCTGAAATACATTCAATCAATCCGTTAAACAGATTTTTAAGAAAATTGAAGAAATCTTTATTTACAACTGAATAAATCTTATATGTTTTTTATATTGTATACTGCATTGTGTTTTTGTGAAGGGTTTGTATAGGTATTTGTTTGTTTGTTCGTGTGCCCTTTTTGTATGATATTTTTTATAGAGTTATATTTTACACCAATTCTTATTGTGAATGAAATATATTCTAAACATGTCTTGCAATTTACTTCATTAAAACTGTGTTCGCTTGGCCGTCTATATACGTTATACATGTATACACATTTGGTAAAACTACTTCTATAATGACAAAATATGGGTGTAAAAAAGAGTGGAAAGGAATATTCGTTTCTTCTTTCTTTTTATTCTTCTTTGCCCCACTTTTTTCCGGGAAGAGGCAGCAGCCCTAAAGGCCCCTAGCAGTACGGCAATTTTCGGGGAGATTATACAACTCGAAAAAGTTACACATTTGTTTAAACTCTAAACACATTAAATACGTTTTTTTTTATTTATGACCCAGTCACAATCGCCGCGGCGGCCGTGGTGTCTTAATTATCTACGGCCAATAGCAATTATAGGGCCGCTACAGCATTCCCACGGTCACATATGTAGCGCTCACATATGTTAGGGTAGCCGCACGTCGTATTTTGAATTTTTAAGTGATGACGCATGGTCGCCATAGGGCGTCCCTGTGGCGGCCGAAGGTTTTGGAAAAATACCAGGTAGCCGCAAGGCGCCCGAAAGGCGGCCGCAGGGGGACCATATAGCGACAGGGCGGCCAGACTGACGCTACCGCTACACATGGCTAACGCAAGGCCACCGTGCGTCCGACGTTAAGTCGCCATGGAACCGCTCGACGACATGGCCACGGCGTGTCTAATTGCTACGGCGAACCTAGAAATGAAAAAAAAATGTTGTAACTTTGCGCTATAATCGCACGACGACCTCTACGGCCTGCAAACGATAGGCCGCCATATCCCAGCTGTAGAGCAAATGTGACTGAGGCATTATTTTCATTTCATTTATTCATTTTCACGTCAAGATAAAAACAATATCAAATAATATTAAAAGTACAAACATATAATTATAGTGAGATATGCTAAGTGGGAGCATCATGAAAAACATATGGCTCGATATAAATGTTCCTCACAAAATGTATACAAAATAACAATAAATTCGGTACATAATTTACATTTAAAAAAAAGGAAGATAAAGAAAATAGAGAAAAGAAGGAGGGAACATTGCATAAACATGAATATTATAAGTTTTAGAATTTTTCAAAGAGAAATTGCTTATATAATTGTTTAAATTGGTTGATTATTTTACTATTGTTACTTGATATATGAAGGTTATTCGATAAAACTGAGCCGATAAAAAGATGGAAGATTGAGTTTAATAGTGAGAATAACATTCAAGAAAGAAACAAGTATTCGAACTATGCGAACTCTTTAACTTTCTTCGGCTAAAGTTCTGCTTGGGCTCGGAGATTACAATAATGTTCTACCTGATATGACCTTTTTACAAATATGGACTAAGCTGGATGATTGTGATCTTCGGGAAATAGACGAAACGAGGACTAAATTTTTGTATAAATGATCAATAGAGAACCTGTGAATGTTGCTGTTATATCCACCTAGTCCCACGTAGGGTTAGTTGATGTCAACGGGAACTGCACCAGGGGCCCGTTTCATAAAGCATTTACCGTAGCGGTAAGTCCCATTTTCAGCGGTAAATTCCAGTTTCTGCGGTAAATTTGGAAGCAGCGGTAACTTTCCGTTACATAAAACTTTACCGCTGAGGTGCGGTAAGTGTTGTTATTGCTATGTTTTTCCATAGACCTGTGTACAAAAGTGTTCAAATAAAGCAAATTTTTTAATTTCCCATAGGCTGGTGTACAAATTTTGTATTTTATTCTACCATTCTTTTCACTAATTTCACATTATTCAACATCCATGCCATTCAAACCTCAATCCGACAATACAGGGACACATTCCCTATGTCATTAAGTTCACATCAATCCATCTTGCTTCGCTCCTTGAAAACAAGCCATCTTCATGTCCAATGAAGATAGACACCTCATTTGCATTGTACATGGAAACATCCATTCACTGATCTCCACACAAAGAACCATCCTGAAATGATGACAATATTTAACAGATTAATTAATTAGTAATCAAGTCTGAATTTTAATTCATTTGATCCCTTGCTCAAAGGGTTTGCAGAAGAGCAGAGGGGGGCAGGGGTGACAGCTGGAAGTTCTTTTGGGACAAAGTTTCTTATAAACTTTAGAAGCTTAAACCTAACCTAAGGCTAATACCAGTTACATAAATCAATGCTTCACTGAGTGTTTGTTACGATTTGTTCAAGCATGACTGGTTGAGTTTTGTGCAGTAGTGCTACAATCCATTGATTTAATTAGTACATGTTTGTTGAAAGTAGTCCACAGTCAGGAGGGTCACAAACTCCTCTACCTCCCCTGTCTCATCTTGATTCCTGAAGAGCCATGTGATTAGAGATGAACTTGAGAGAGGTATCCACATTGCTTTGGAGTTGCACGCTCCTTCTGCTGACTGCTCCGCTTCAGCCACTCCTGAAGACAAGTCCACTCGCAACTTTGTAACCAATTCTGACAAGCTGACTGTTCATAAATAAAAGATTAGTTGAAGAAATTTGTTTTCCTTCAAATATTGTACAAGCACTTTAAGATGTAAAGCTTACATCATCAGTGTATTTCTTCTTCTTTTTGTCTTCTTCTACTTCTCCTACTAATCTTCAAAAAGGCTATCAGTTTTATATAATGTTGAGCAATTGTTTCTGAGTTTCTATTATCAAATGAACATTTACTTTACTTGTATTTAAGAGATCTGTTGCTGAGCTAGCAACATGAGAGTCCCTGGACGGTGTGATTGCGCTCTATAAGTTTACACTATTATTATTATAAACATACTGTTTGCTCGACAGGAGTACATTCCTTATTTTTCATGATATTTTGTCATGATTTTTTTTGGACACAAACATATTTGTTATGTTTCACACTTCTGGGGCGACTACCTCCAGGACAACCAGGATATAGCCATATGCGATAACTAGACCTTGTATTGCTAGGTGGACCAATCCCCAAAAAAAAGAGAAAATAAATAATAAAATTAATAAATAAATAAAAAATAATAACAATTTTAATTCTAAAAAAATCAACCAAAAAAAAAATCCTATATAGGAGTATGAAAAAGGAGATTTAATCATTTTTTGTAGCCTTTCTTAATCACTAAACCAAATGTTGAATGTAGGTTACTGCTTTTCTATTGGGCAACTTACTTCAGACACTGTCAGCTTGCCTCTGAGCTTTACACAGCAAGGTCCTTGTCTTGTCTACCATATCATCATGAGCTTCTGCATTACATGTACAGGCACCTATTTGTATAGAGACATACAATGAATTCACTTTTATGGCATGTTCATGAAAGCAGTGTACAATAATTATTATAAAGTGAACAGCAGGGTTCGTTTTTGTAGAATTTAAGAACTTGAAGTAAGGGTGTAATAAAATATCAACTTTGAACAATACCGGTATGTAGAAAGGGATTTAGGGTTACCGGTACCTAACTTTGGGTCTGGCAATGTTTAATACATTTAGGGTTAACATTATGTTTAGCGATATATCCCAGATTAACTTTAAGAATTAATTTTGTGTTTCAGCATAACCAGTAAACAATAGCCAATGTTGTAAAAATCGCTTACTTCTTTTAATTGGTAATACAGTGCTACATGTTTCACAAACTGCAGGTCAGTGTATTTTTACTTTACTATAAAAGCTATTGTAAATTATAGAAAGAAGTGTGGTATACTATTTTGCCTTCCACTCTTCATCATGTTTACGCTGCTATCACAATACAGAGGAAGATTTTCTAACTACCAATGATCAGGCCCGTAGCCAGGGGTGCACGGGGCACGTGCCCCAAAATTCAAGATCGGACGCCCCTCCTCATAGACCCCACCCCAGGACGTCGATCAATTACATGTACGTGCCCCCCCCCAAACAAAGGCTACGACCCTGCCAATGATGAGCAAGATACATGCAGCTTCACCAGCACCTGCAAAATCGTATTTTATGACACTTTGTCCTGAGACAATAGCTCCACGTCAATTTCCTACACTATTAAACCAAATTTTTAATATCATCACTGGACCCAATACTAGACCAACACCTAACCTTAAACCACCTAAATCCCAATTGCAACCCTCGGCCTAACCCTACACCTTTGACGAAATAAAACCTGGAGCAGTCATTGCAGGGGCAAATGTCGGGTCACTCAAAATGCCATGACAGACTCACATGCTATGAATTTATCTCTGTTTCTTGCCCAGATTGGTTAAGACAATATTGCAATATTCATTATCAATTTACCATTGTGCTTTGCTCCTACAACAAGAGGCCATCGCTTTGAGGTAAGTGGCAGAAATTCGAGACTGGAACCTCAAGGCACCCCATGATCTCTCAACAGGAAGCCCACCTTTTTAATGCCAGGAACAGAATTATAAACATTTCAAAAAATATTAACAAAATATGTAAGAAAATACAAACGTAATAGCATTGTTAATATTGCTTGCCATTCCTTTTCATGTATTGGACCCCCACCCCTTCTAAATGAGCTTCAAATGTAAATTCTAAAAAGAGATATATTGGAAGTTAAAATACATTTTATGAATACTACAGCAACTTGTTACTAGACATGTTGATGCATATCCACCCCTTTGCACCCCCTCCAACTTGGCCTTGACTTCATTCATTTTAAAATTTCCTTTTACTTGACAAAATAATCAAGTTAAAAGATCAAAGGTTAATATATGTTTACCTTCTCTTCTGACGGTCTGTTTTCTCCAGGACATTCTTGTTTTAAGCACATACTCAGAGGAGGCGAGCATTTGATTTGGTACTGGACAAGTCCCTCAGTAGATTTTCCTGTAAAAGAGAGGGGGAATTTAATGTTTATAATAAATACTGAGCATGACCATTTTAAATATTGATGAGCATTTGCAGAATTGACTGTGCTATTTTAATTTGGATTTTAGACAAAATAACCTCCTTCATTAGGCCAAATAACTATTAAAAAAAAAAAGTTTCTTGTCCGTTATTTGTTTTGAAAGGAGGAGGCAGGGCATGACTATTTTTCATTTTTTTGCTATTTTTGTCCAAGATGGCGTCATGCTGATATAGCTTGCCAAGGTATATTTATTCACAGATATTGTGTTATTTGAGTATAGTGATGCAATGTATGACAAAACAAATGATTTGTATCATTTTAGTCCACTTGCTAAGGTTCAGCTAGAAGCCATTTATACAAAATGTACATCACAGCCTTTTTTCTTCTTCTGAATAGTTAATAGTAAAAACAAGGTGTTGGCGGGACGAGAAACTCTTATTTTGGTTATTTGGTCTTTTAATTATAAAAATGAAATTTATGTTCAATTTCTTGATCTAGATCTGCAGGTAATTTAGTTGCTCTCTGTCAGTCTGGATGATCTGGATTGTCTTGTAAACTGCTCATTCTATCAAATTGAGAAAATGCAAAATAAATAGAGAAAACAATCCTGTTCACAATAAAAAATAATTTCAAAGATAGAGGCAAAGCCTACAAAGAGATTATAGAAACACACATGCAGTCAACACATCCACCGTATACAGTAGTCTAGACTGAATGTTTTGGCAAATACATATTGTCATTGTGTGTTAATTTGTCTTCAACAACTCTTAAACATATGATAATGGAAAGGCACGACAGCTACGACTACGAGTATCGATTCTGTTTTCGGTACTTGGACTAACACTGTTTAGGTACTGGGCCGGGCAACGCATTGAGGGAGAGGGCGAATCATTCAAGACATTCAAGGGCAGGCCGGTAGCAAAATAGCAAGGTTCCGTTACTGACAACAGCAGTCACTGTTAGCTGTTAACAACAGTCACTCTTACAATGTTTGCATAGTCTAAGACTAGAGACAGAGTCTCTTAAGACTAGACCTTACACAAAAAATAAAGATCTAGATCTAGACCTTCTAGTTCTAGACTAGACAGGAGACTGTATATAGAGTCTCGAGTCTAGATTACATTTCTATTTCTCACTATTGAGTCTATTGAAATCTAGCAAGAGTTCCTTCATTTGCATTCGGAGATTATGTTCGGGTGAGAAAACAGGGGCATGTTCACAAATGTCAAGTGAAATTTGGATCCCCAATGAAAATTGTCAGGCAAAAGGGATATGCTACTCATCATTTGCAAGATAGCACTATTTGAAATGCATTACATTTGTCTCTATGCTCAAATGCTCAGGAGAGCGTTCAGGGGGAATCCCAAGAAGACTCACCAAAGCAGAGTTGGAAGTACACAAATTCGGAAAGAACCGAGTTACCTGAAAGATTATGAGAAATTCTGAGTTATACAAGTATTGTCAGGTGGCCAGGAAAGTTACCTAGAGTGAAAATAGTTATGAATTTACAGATCATTATGTCACGTGAAAAGGTTACTTTGTCATAAACATGATTCAGTATAGGAAGTATGTTTAAACACAGATAATTTCATGCAAGCTCAAACAAATCTATTCATTCTGAAGTTTGTCATTGCATTGCATGTTAATATATAATTATATATAAAGAGTATATGTAATGTGAAACAGTTTTGAAAGCTTCTGAGTACAGAGTGAACGTTAATAAAAATATAATATTTCATAACAGTCTATTGCAAGTAAGCATTTAGCAACAGGTTTTGGAAGTTGTGAAACTTATTGAGATAAGAAATCTTAAGTCTTGAAAGTAAACCATGATACCGGTAGAGTTTTATTCACAAATCATGAATTTATTGAAACGGGTACAGAAATTTTAGAAACTGAAGAAACTTTAATTTTAAGAAATAAAGAGAAACAATTTAATTCACACATGTATACTTCCGAATTGAATATTAGATCTCATATGGTTATGCACAGGTTTGAAGTCATTGAAATTGCCAAATTTAAAGTATAACAGTTTGCTATTAAAAAAGTTGTTCGATTAAATCAATTTCAACAAGGGAGAGAATGTTATGTTTAGAATCATGTGCATGCCACTGAACCTAAATATAATATGCAGAGTGCGGCTGTCTAGGCACTGCTCCTTATTATTCATACGATGCATACTCACAACGCAAGTGAATGCAAGGGTCTTCTCTACACAGGTTGATGCACACATGTAATATGCACATGTATAGAGAGTCTGGATTAAACTACACAATCAACCACACCTATTCCTGCATGCTCCATTTGTTGTCTCTTTTATTTATTTAGCCTAATAGTTATTAGTTTCCAACCCACAACACAATAAAGGGTAGTAGTGCCCATTCTTTGCCACATATTTATACCAGAGTAGTTTGTATTGTGTTCCTGGCTCAGTCCCGCCCCCCAAGCTCATTACGCAATTTAAAGTGTTGGTCACTGGGACTTTGTACATAAAACTAAAACGCTCGATTTAGCATGTTCAGCAAATCACATTCACCAAAATGTATCTTTAAATATTACACTTTTTTATTGTTTGGATTAAATTTTTTGTTATAAGGAGACCGTCAATTCAAGCTATGCGAATGACGTCATCCTTTGCTCAATGTAGGCCTCATTTCAAGTGTCCATATAAAGATATGATGGTGATAGTGGGAGTGCCGTGGTCGAGTGGTTTAAGGCGCTTGACTGGAGAGGCGAAGGTCGAGGGTTCGAATCCCGACACGGCACTAATATCATTTGGTAGGATATTTACCTGCACTTGCTACTCTCGACCCAGGTGTTAAATGGGTACCCGGTAAGATACGAAAGTTCATGTGGTGACTGGCTGGAATGCTCCCCAGGGGGTGGAAAAAGTGCATACATGTGTGCGGTAAGCCTGAATCCGATGACCGGGGTAATAATATATCTGTAAAGCGCTTAGGCACATCGTTGGATCGATGTATTGGGCGCTATATAAACAAGCGGATTATTATTATTATTATTATGATGTAGGTGAAATGAATAACGAGAACCACAATCACTCGAGAAAAAAAAAATCAAAATCAAACGCATTTGACCGTAACTACGCCAAAAAATGTGAGGTCATTTCATGTTCGGTGTTAATTTCGCTTCAGAATAGCACAAACACCATATTGTCGCTGGGGTGACAAGACCTTGTATTTCAAAACTTGGGGAAAATCATTTTTTTATTTTAATGACTAGATTATCCGTCAAGTGATGACCTATCCTAATCCCAGCTCTCTATCTCCAAAAATGAAGCCACTACACCAAGTCAAAGGGAAGACTATCCCATTGGATACAGTGTTATGGCAGCCATATTTTTTACTTTCCTGAACATTTAACTTTTGTTGGGATACGAGGTTTTGTCACCCCAGCAGCGATATGTTTTCCTCCATTCCCTCTTTTGGGGGTAGGGGCAAAACCCTCACCTTTATAAGTCAAATCATCTAACAAATAGAGGGGCAATTCGTTTAGCTGTCCCCCTTGCCAGAAAAAAGGAACTTATGATATTATGGATTTGTCATTATAACCGTACAAAAGATGCTTTAAAATACAAAATCTAAATTTTTCTTTCTCGGTCCCTACGCTCCGTCGCATATTCATAAATGCACTCCTTCTTTCAGAATCGCCAAAACGAGTGGACAGATGATATTATCAAGGTGGTGGATATTTTGTTTTTTCCCCTTTAAAGTAAATCTCAGTTGCCAGGAATTGTATCACGGTGCTCAGTATCCACAGACTTCAAAAGTTACAGTTGATACTTTTAGAATGCCACCATTCCCTCTTCTGTGAATATGAAATTATGAATAGCGATCCCTTTCTCGTATTATGAATAGCGACCCTCCACTCCTATTATGGGTAGCAATCCCTTTCTCGTATTATGAATAGCGACCCTCTACTCCTATTATGAATAGCGATCCCCTTTTCGTATTATAAATAGCGACCTTCTACTTGTATTATGAATAGCGATCCCCTTCTCGTATTATGAATAGCGACCCCTACTCCTATTATGAATAGCGATCCCCTTCTCGTATTATGAATAGCGACCCTCTACTCCTATTATGAATAGCGATCCCCTTCTCGTATTATGAATAGCGACCCTCCACTCCTATTATGAATAGCGATCCCCTCCTCGTATCATGAATAGCGACCCCTACTCCTATTATAAATAGCGACCCCTACTCCTATTATAAATAGTGATCCCCTTCTCGTGTTATGAATAGCGACCCTCATTTCGTATTACGAATAGCGACCCCCTACTCCTATTATGAATAGCGATCCCCTTCTTGTATTATGAATAGTGACCCCTACTCTTTTATGAATAGCGATCCACTTCTCGTATTATGAATAGCGACCCTCTACTCCTATTATGATTAGCGGCCCTCTCCTCGTATTATGAATAGCGACCCCCTACTCCTCTTATGAATAGCGACCCTCATTTCGTATTATGAATAGCGACCCTTTACTCGTTTTATGAATAGCGTCTCCCTACTCCTGTTATGAATAGCGACCCTCATTTCGTATTATAAATAGCGACCCTCATTTCGTATTATGAATAGCGACCCTCTACTCCTATTACGAATAGCGACCCTCATTTCGTATTATGAATAGCGACCCTCTACTCCTTTTATGAATAGCGATCCCCTTCTTATATTTTTTCTTTTCTTTTTCAAAGTATTTATTGAAACAAATCTCATACATAATAATAAATAAATACATGTTCGTATAGACACAGAATTTATAGTAAAATATAGTGTAATAGTTAACTCATCATCAAAAATTACTTAACAAATTATCTGCCATTTTTTATTATGAAGATCGAGACCAGTCTTGAAAGCAATTATATGTTCCATATTTTCTAAATGTCTGAGCGCTCGTAGAAAAGAAGGAAATAGTGGAATACCATTTTGCATTTTACAAGCGAATATGAAATATTTTGCAAAAATAATAACTGTATGGACGAAATAGAAATGATTGGTTATAAGAGTACCAAAAAAGTATTCTTCATCTGTGAACAAAACATTTCGTATATTTTTTTCTTTTAACCATACAAATATAACACTCCAAAAAGATCGTACTTTTTCACAATTTAGAAATAAATGAACTAACGTCTGATCATGGTTTTCACAAAAAGTACACATTGAAGAAAAACTTATACCTATCTTATAAAGAAAGCTCTGTGTTGCAATTTTTCTATGAATAAGTTTAAATTGGAAATTTCTCATTTTAATATCTATGGATGACCTATATAGTAACGTAAAACGAGATTTCCAAATTAGTGAATCGTTTAAATTATTTTGTAGATCCCTTTGCCATTTATCCTGTTGATTTGTTTCTGAGATATTTGCTGAAAATGTTTTTAAGAAAATATTGTACGAAAATTTTGATATCTTTTTAGGTTTGCGGAAATTATTCAATAAAGTGTCACCATAATTTAGCGAAGAACTTTCTTTTTCAAAGTTTCCCTGTCTCAGAATACTTTTCCAACTACTAGGTAATGCGGAAAGAACTGAATAATATAACATGGGTGAACCTGATAGAAAATTATTTTGACTTTGGATTTGATCAAAAGACATATATGAACCGTCAATGTGCAAAATATCTTTAACATATATCATATCAGAATTAAAACGTCTAATATTTAGAGGTTTTCCGCCTACCAGTATATAAGAATTCAGGCAAAGTGGTTGGGAAATAATTTCCTTGAATTTAACTGGGTTGTACTATTTGTAGTGACTCCATGCAATCAATATATCATTCCAGAAAGGATCTGCGTATTTATTGAACATTAAATGATCAGAGCGGAGATTGCCGCTAAAAAAAATATCACCTCCCATATGTCTCAGAGAATGTGCAATTTTTTTTTCCATTTACTTTTGTTTCCTTCATTAAAGTATCTCTTTATCCAAGTAACTTTCATTGCACGGTTAAAAGATAATAGATGGGGGCATTTTATGTCCTCCTTCTGTATATTCATTGTAAAGCAAAGAGCGTCTAATTTTGTCCTTCTTATAATTCCATACAAATTTAAAGAGTACTCTCTGAAGTTCTGAAAAGAATGATAGAGGGGGATCAGGAAGAATACAAAGTAAATAAGTCAATTTTGGTATAACTAGAGACTTAATAATGGTCACCTTTCCATACAAGGTTAAAGACCTACGATTCCATATATTCAACGTTGTCTTAATTTCCTCAAATTTTGATTTGAAATTAAAATCATGAAAACTCAAATTACCATTCAGAGGAATTTTAATACCTAAATATGTAAAATAATCAGAAGGCCAAATAAATGGAATTTCTTGACACATAGGCATAGTTATTTTACAATTTCCCAGTCTTATCATATTACATTTTTCAAAATTAATTTTCAAACCAGAAGCTTCTCTAAAGTCATTTAAGACTTAAACGCATCTACGAATATTCGATTCATCAGGTTCAAGAAAAATAACCGTGTCATCTGCATATTGACTAATCTTTACCTCCTCATTTCATACCTTTAACCCACGAATATCTTTATTTTGCCTCACGAAACAGCCAAGTAGTTCAACTGCAATAATAAAAAGATATGGAGACAAAGGACATCCCTGTCTTACACCACGCTTTATCTCAAAATAATCTGACGCGAACCCATTATTAATAACTTGTCCTTGTATATCTGTATACTGTAATTTCACCCAATTAATAAAATACTGGTTAAATCCAAATACATGAAGAGCATCGTACATAAAATTACAGTCTATCATATCAAAAGCTTATTCAAAGTCAATACTCAAAGCTAAACCGTCAATATTTTCTATTTTACAAATGTTTTGTATATCAATGAATAATCGTATATTCTCTCCAATAAAACGTCCTTTAATAAAACCATATTGGTCATTACTTATCAGAAGCCCTGACACCTTTTTCATTCGGAGGGAGAGAATTTTTGCTAAAATCTTATAATCACTGTTAAGAAGTGATATTGGTCGCCAATTTTTGAGAAGTAATAAATCTCTACCTTTTTTTGGCAACAAAGTAAGAATACTTGTTCGCATAGATAGAGGAAGAATGTTATCAAGCAAAGAGGAATTGTAAACGGAACATAACAAGTCTTTTATATCATACCAGGATGTTTTATAAAACTCTATGGGAAGTCAATCTGATCCCGGTGACTTGTCATTTTTGAAAGTTGTAATGATTTCATAGCACTCTTTCTCTGAAATTAGATCACCTAAAGAAAAATCGTCGTCTTTGATATCCAGTTTAGGTAAATTAACTTTCTTAATGAATTCACAAGGAAAATCTCGTTTATCACTAGATGCATAAAAATTAAGGTAAAACAACCTTTCTTCCTCGAGAATATCTTTGAAATCTGTAATGGGTCCATTTGCCGTTTGAAGCCGGAAAAAACATACATGCTGAAAATTCCTTTTTTCTAAATTAAAAAAAAATATTTGGTATTACGTTAACCTTCTGAAACCCATTTAGCATTAGTTCGAACAATAACACCATGAACAATTTCTTCATGTAAATGTTCATATTCTATTTTCTTGTCACATAAATCACTACGTAAACTGTCATTATTAAAACATTCTTCATTGTTGGATAACGTATTTATCTCTTTCTCCAAATCTTTTAATCGCATGTTGCGTTCCCCTTTCTTCTTTTTGGAAATTTCGATAAACTTACAATGAACTCTACATTTCATAAATTCCCATATTTGACTATAGCTCGAACTTGCATTTTCAGCCAAAACTATTTCAATTTCATCTCTTATTGATTCCACAACATCTGCATCTGCCAATAATGCGGTATTGAGTTTCCAAAATCCTGGACCTCTCTTGATAACAGATTTTGTCAAATGAAGGGATACAAATAAATGGTCACTTTTATATCCAAAAGTTATTTCACTTTCTTTAACTGACTGAATCAAACTCTGGGATATAAGAAAGTAATCTAAACGGCTTCCACTTTTACAATCGTGAGACATCCAAGTATATTTCAATGCTGTAATGTGAAGATGTCTCCATACATCAACTAATTCAAAATCGGATATAATATTTTGAATGGCATTATAACAATTAAGGTGGTTTTGAATCAATCTTAGAAATTTATCCAGCTTTGGATTCAAAATAGTAATAAAATCTCCCCCTAATATATATGGCTCTTCACCATAATTACATAACAATTCGTGTAATTCCGAAAAGAAGATACCGTCGTCACTATTTGGGCCGTAAATATTTACAAGCGTAACCCCACTATCATTAATTTTCACTGTAACTAAAAGAATACGAACATTACGATCCGTGTGCGTATTTAAAATGTCAACATTCGCCGAAGGTTTAAAAAGCATGCAAACCCCTGCACTATCTGAACGACCATGACTGAATATTATTTTGTAACCCCACTCCTGACACCATCTTTTTTCTACAGCTGAAGAGGAATGTGATTCCTGTAAAAATATCACATGGTGGTCAGAATTCTGTATCCAATTAAATACACAGCGTCTCTTTAAATGGTTGCCAAGCCCTCGTACATTAATCGACCCGATCTTAATATCTATAGAGTCACGTATCATTTTCGAAGTCATGTATTAGTATAGCAATGCCTAGTAGGCCTATACCAATAAGTTTCATATGAACATGTACTGTATTTGATGATTTAAAGTAGAACAATGTAATATAAGTTGAGAATTGCTTAATTTTGAAGGTAAGATATAAAAAATTAAGTTAAAAGGAAATGAAAAGAAGAAAGTAAGAGAAGAGAAAAATAAAACAGTTTATACAAATTCTAAGTAAACATGTAAAAAATGAACAATCCCTTCCTGTTTGGATTGTCCGTCTACTGTCATTTGACATAGTGAAAATGGAGCAACTTTAATTATGCATAGTAGGCCTTAAATAGACAGAAGTACATCAATCATAGCTATATCTGACAAGAAATAGAGTAGAAATAGTAAAAAACAGTCGAAAACTACTGTAATTTTCGACTACTCGCGGCGTCTCTACTCCATCTCTTTCTAAAAAAGTAAATACAAATTCAGTTGACGATTGATGAATTCATATTTTTGGTTCAACATTATTATTTCAACATGTCAAAATTCTTTATTGTCCTCTTCTTTGCCATTTTTCAGATCTGAAAGTCGAAGCGTTTTTAAGGGTCCTGGAGCATCTTTGGGGCCATCCTTATATTTAATCACTTTCGGTACGGAGTTGGGAATAAACGCAAACTTATTTGCATCTTGTAATTGCCTGACTTTCGTCATCAGCCGTTTGTGTTCATTTCTAGTATCTGGGTGAACATCGTCGCTGATTCCCACCTTTACGCCGCGGATTCGAACATTTGTTAATGTCGGGCTCTTCTTCAGAATTGACTCGCGATCAGTGAATCGTAGCAGCTTTACGTGGATGGGTCTTGGTCGTGGGTTGCCTTGGTCACCAGCTTGAGCACGTGATATTCGTGGCGTGCGATGGGCGCGTTCCACTTCCACGTTCTCCATATTCAAATGAGATGCGAAAAACTGGCGGGCGTATTGTGCGCAATCTTGCGTTACGGAATTTTCTTCACCTTCTGGTATGCCGTGAATGATGACGTTGTTTTGTTCATGCTACGGTCACAAAGGTCCGTACGAACGATAATTTCGTACGAATCTCCCTGTTTTTTCCATTGTCTTCCCGAATTTCCATTGTCTAAAAATCGTTCGTACGGCCTTTCGTAATGGCATTTGTGACCGAGGCTTTACTTCTGTTTACTAGATCGACGATATTCTTTCTCAGCTCATTTACATATCCATAATCTGCTTTCGTGGCTTTTACTTTCTCAACCTCTGACTTTGTTTCAGTGATTTCTGTTTCTAAATATCCAGTTCCATTCTTAAGACCCGAAACCCTTGTATCCAGACATTCAAGCTTTGTTTCAATTTTTGTAATTTTCTCAGCTATCATGTCTACTTTCTTGCACATACCATCAAGCACTCCAACTTTATCAAGAATGTCACGTAACATCGACTCATTGTTATCTGGCATGATAAAACGTACCTCTGTAGTAGTTTCCTGTAGAGACGGAGTGGTTCCTTCATTTGATGGGTCCATTTCTGCAATGTCTTCTGAATTGGATGGTCTCAGTCTCTTAGATCCAATATGGTGTTTTGTAGGTAATATAGTGTCAACTTGAAATCAAAATAAATATTTTAGGCCAATTTTTAATCAATTTTTTACGCAGCTCCACTCGCTCTTAAACTCCTATCTTCCCATCCTCCGGAGGGCGTCGCCTTCTCGTATTATGAATAGCGGCCCTCTACTCCTATTATTAATAGCGATCCCCTTCTCGTATTACGAATAGCGACCCTCTACTCCTATTATGAATAGCGATCCCCTCCTCATATTATGAATAGCGACCCCCTACTCCTATTATGAATAGCGACCCCCTTCTCGTATTATAAATAGCGACCCTCTACTCCTATTATGAATAGCGAACCTCTCCTCGTATTATGAATAGCGACCCTCTAATCCTCTTACGAATAGCGACCCTCTCCTCGTGTTATGAATAGCGACCCCTACTCCTATTATAAATAGCGACCATCATTTCGTATTATGAATAGCGAACCTCTTTTCCAATTATGAATAGCGACCCTCTCCTCGTTTTATGAATAGCGACCCTCATCTCGTATTATGAATAGCGACCCTCTCCTTGCATTATGAATAGCGACCCTCCGCTCCTTTTATGAATAGCGACCCTCATTTCGTATTATGAATAGCGACCCTCTCGTCGTTTTATGAATAGGGACCTTCTCCTCGTGTTATGAATAGAGACCTTCATTTCGTATTATGAATAGCGGTCCTTACGAGTAGTGACCCTCAGTGTAATAATACACACAAACATTTGTCACAAATATAGATAAGCCAATAAAATGGAAAATACACTAAAGGTTCATCAAAAAAAAATTACTGAAAGTTATAGGTTGATGATCCTGAAAATTAACATACAAAAAAAGGGACAAAGAAATAATACCATTATGGAATGGTAATTACACACATTAAAAGTGCGGTCGTCAAATTCAAAGCTTTTGCATCAGGTGAAGTTTTAGATTATGCTTGAAACTGTTTAAAGATGCACACTGTTTAAGGTTTGGGGGTAGTTTTTTGTTTCAGATAGTCGGTCCTTGGCATAAAGAGATACTTTTTGAAAATGAAGAATGACCATTTATATTTTACGAGTGTCTGCTGAAATCCTGGTATTATATCTATAAATATCTTTATAGAGTACCGAAGCTGTGACGTCATAAAAATCTATTTTTGGAAATTCTCAATTTTTTCTTCATTTTCCGAAAGAGCATCAAAAATAATTTCCAAATGTCGAAAACCAATTGAATAGGTTAAGTATTGGCTGAGATATGACCATCTGAATAAAAAGATTGCCTATGGGAACTCAGTGTTATATTGCTCTGGCTCATAACATTAGGAGCCAGAGCAATATAACACTGAGTTCCCATAGGCAATCTTTTATTCAGATGGTCATATCTCAGCCAATACTTAACCTATTCAATTGGTTTTCGACATTTGGACATTATTTTTGATGCTCTTTCGAAAAATGAAGAAAAAATAGAGAAATTCCAAAAAAAGATTTTTGATGACGTCACACTTCACCACTCTATTGCTCTGAAATATATTTCGAAAAATTTCTGGTAACAGGTTATGATAATATAAATACATTAAAACACAGAGTTGAAAACAATGTAATAATGAAAGTGGGAGAATATTCAATTTTATGAATAGAGGTCTGCTAGGACTTTAAAGTAGCCTGTGGCAATTTATACGAACTGCTCTTTTATGTAGGAGGAAAATCCGACCAAGTAAATGTAGTTTACAAAAACCCCACAAATTGTTAAAATAGAATAGGTAAGGCAAAATAAGTGAGTTATATAACATTATAAAAAAATTGGTTGGCAAGATTGTTTTTAAGTTTACTCGTAGCTCTTAATGTTCTAGGCACTTTGGCGTAGAACTTCAAAGACGTGTGCTGTCCACTTCAGATCTTTATAAATATTAATACCTAAGATCTTCGCTGAATTTGATTGTTTAATCAAATTTCCATTTATATATATTTTTGGAAAGTTAAACAACATAACATTTTGTTGTTGTTGTGAAGTTGCAGTTAACTTGCGTTAATCCACTCACTAACTACTAGGAGTTCATTGTTCAGATTTTGGGTCAGGCATTCAACATCTTTATGCTTATAAGATATATTGGTATCGTCCGCAAACTAACTAACGAACTAAAATTCACAATGGGAGAGACTAATTGTAAATCATTTATGTAAATAAAAAAGAGTAGGGGTCCTCAGTGATTAAACCCTGCGGGGTCCACAGGAAACTGATTGTAAACTTGAAATTTGACAATTGAAAACGGTGAACTGAAAATAATTTAATGCTCAGTGGCGGATCCAGGGGGGGGGGCCCTCCCCTAGAAAAAAAACAGGTAAAGCACCCTTTTTTGGAAAAAAGAAAAAGATGGGCCCCTCCCCTGGCGCTCAAGGGAGGTGGTGGTAAAAATAAATTTAATTTTCGGGAGACAAAAAAAAAAATTGTGCTCACTACCCCTCCCCACTGACCGAAAAATCGACCGGCACGATTTTTCAATTTTCAATTTTCGGAGGCAAAAAAAAAATTGCTTACTACCCTCCCCCACTGAGCGGAAAATCGCCGGTACGGTTTTCAAATTTTTCGAACGAAGTGGGCCCCTTTTTCGGCCCCCTCCCTTGCCGCCGGCAGGATCCGCCCCTGTTAAGGCTAACATCACGAATTCCTTAATATTAAATTGTTGAGAGGAGAATATCATGGTTAATCGAATCGAAAGCTTTCTAAAAATCTAAAAATATACCAATAATCATTTCTCTGATTTTTATTGCCTTTGGTTTTCGTTTTAAAACACCAAAAAGAGCATGATCAGTTGAATACCTGTCCTTAAATCCAAACTGCGTATTAAAAAGTATAATATGCTTATCAAGAAAATTGTGTAGTCTGGTATAGAGGCATTTTTCAAAGATTTAAGAGAAGAGTGGAAGTAATGAAATGGGTCTGTAATTTGAGAATATATTTTGGTCCCTTTTTATGTATAGGACTTACTTTGGCAATTTTCAGATCTACAGGTACAACACCTTCCTCAATACATCAGTTCAAAATATTGCGCAAAGGTTTAGATATGGCATGAATACATTTTTCCACTACAGAACGATCAATGGAGTCAAAACCAGGAGCATTACCATTTTTGAAAGACAGAGCATTGTTAGTTTTTTCTTAGTGATGGGTAAGAAATATTCAGTATCAGTAAAATTGCTATTCAAATAAGAGATGCAATTAACACTAGTTAAGTTCATACGAGCTAATTTGTGACCAACATCTATAAAATAATCATTAAACCTTTTAGCAATTTCTTAAGAACCATGCACTTATTGTTGTTATATTTAAATATAGAGGCACTTTTCTGAAATTTCCTTCTCTAGAGAACATCATTAATAGCTCTCCAAGTTTTTGTTATGTTTCCTTTTAAGGTATGTAATTTTAAAAGTTAATATTTTCTCTTGGCACTACGAATTTGGTTCGTGTATTAATTCCTAAATTTGTTGTAGCAATCTTTTCTGAGTTAAGTGGGATTTTTAATGTACTTTTATGAAGGGAATTTCATCTTGAGCACATCCTTTTCAGTTCTTTGGTAAACCGTGGTTTATGATTTTTCTTATAAATTATTCTTTTTAGTGAAAAACAAGTACTATAGATCTCAGAAAAAAACTCCATACATTTTTTATACATCAGGTTTGGTTCCTCATGATATACAGAAAGCAAAATGATAGAATCGGTTGAAGAGAGAACCTTAACGAAAAAGTTAATACGCCCATCATTAATGTGATGTTTGTATAAAGCTGTTTTTTCTTCATGATCAAATACTTCAAAGGTCAATGCTGATACCAGGAAAAATATTGCAAATACTATTTATAAATATATTGTCTATCAAGGTTGCGGTGGAATCTGTTATTTTTGTAGGCTTTGTAATTAGAGGAGCAAAACAAAATGAACTAGACTTTAATTCGTCACTTTGACGAATTAGGTGATACGTATGCCAATGTTTTATATAATAAAGCATCCATTTTCACGATTTTACATTATCTTATGAAATGCTCTTTCCATTGTGGTCTATCCATATGTCAATTTTCATCTGTGTAGCCTTGATCATTATGGATCTATCTAGTGCTTTAACCAATAGACCAAAATATTTCTCATAGACTGTACATGCAAAGCTGACAAACGGCCTTGGCATAGTCACAATTTCATCTTCTAATTGGAAATTAAGACATGATCCCTACATTCGTTTAAAAAAACAAATAAATGTTTCTGATAGTCCATAGTCTCAGCTATAACATACCAAAATTTAGGAGAAAAAAGAGCAACAAAAAGCGAGATACTGCTCAAAGAACAATATCATGTAAATTTATGATGTGAACGAAATTCACCTTTCATAGGTATAACACGCAAATTAAGAAAATTCTGAAATGTCGCATTTAACATGAAAACTGGTGGTAATTGATCTTGTAAAGAATTGTCTCAGCTCCAACATATTAAAATCAAGAAAAAAAAACGATCAATATTTAAAGAGATACACTAAATTTTCCATAAATATGCTGACGTCATAATATGCAAATTTGTATTTTGAGTTCCAATGCCATTATGATGACGTCACGATGTACTTAATGGCCAAATGAGACATGAAATCATATCTCCGACTCATACTCTATCCAAATATGAAAAAATTGGCAGTCCCAAAGAGCTATAATGGACTTTGTATAGACATGTTTTTGCCCATATATGCTATGTATTAGAAGAGCTCGCGCGCACGGACATTTATCTTCAACGGACGCTCATTCCGTTATTAATAGTCATAAAGAGATAAACATGGTATCAAATTGTTCGGAAAAGTATAGGAAATATCATGAAAGAGAAAAGAATAGCGATTCTATGTTGCGTACAGCAAAGACGAACGAAAACGCGCGCGCATGCGTGATTTTTTGAAAAATGCTCGAAATGGCCTAAAACGTATGCATAATGAATTTTAGACGACTTGGAGCAGTTTTTAAATTTGCGCGCGCGCAAACGCGCGGACGTACGCGTACGCGCGCGTTTAATGACCTCAAATTGACCGGACAGATATTGACCTTAATCATGATAAATATGAATGACAAGTGACCTTCCGTTATGAAGATATGATCATGAGTGGATTTTCACAAAATGGCGCATGGATGACGTCACGATGACCTTGAGTCGCTGAAAAGTCACGCAATTCTAAGTTAGACTAGGATTTATCATCATGGCAAGTTTCATGACAATGGCTTTATCCAGTCTTGAGATATCGTGCGAACAAATTTGAGGAAGAATAAATAATAAATAATAAATAATAAAGACAAATCTTGACGAAATCAATAGGTGATACGTATAACTACGTACGTATCACCTTATAAAAAGTTTCACCAACACATTACACAGGTTTTGCACCTGTAGTTTAAATCCAATCGAAACAAAGTTAAAATCTGCTAGAAATATGCATTCCTTTTTCTCTCTGTATACTTTGCACAAAATATTCCTTATAATATCAATACAATTAGCCTGTGCTTGATCTTGAGGTATATAGGAAACATTTCTACTTGGCTTAAAGACTTCTATAAAAAGACTCTCACAAAGAGGGTTAAAACTGAAATGTCATTACGTTAAATGTTCTTCCTCCTCTCCTGTCGTTATGGGATTTCCTCTCCATATTACATCCTTCAATATAAAACTCCATTCTTACCTATGTGTCTAACCACGTGTCGCTATATGCTACAAGACAAGAAGAGTGTTCAAAAGTTGAGAGTACAGATGTTATATCATCATTATGTTTTGACAAGCTTCGGTAATTTGTATGTAACAATGAAAAAGCATAAAATAATCGATTTGGCATAAATCTTGATTTAAACATTTTTATATACAAAGAGCCATTCTCTACGTCTTCCAGCAAAATAATATTAACATCATCCATGGCAAAAGGAGGGAGACATATGATGGAAACACAGTTGACAGTTATCTAAGGAAAGAATAATAGTAACAAGCAGCATGCATACATATAAAATGCAGAATTCATTCAACAGTCGGAAGAATCAATTTCTTAATGTTAAAAAATTATGTTCTAAAAAAAATGGATCCGAACTATCGATGGTGGTTCATTTGGTTCTGGTATAACCTGAAGTCGTCAACGATTATAAGCATCATGTGATGTCTCGGCTTCAGAGAGCTAAACAGGTGAAATAAATCTTTTTATAATGAAGCAGCACACAAAGTACGACTTATAAGACAAATTGATATTTAAGAACTACCCATCAGAAAACATGAGCGTATTCTTTGGAGACAAGTAAGATTGCGGAAGGCGTTGGGTGCTACAAAAAAGGAGATGCGCTTGATTCCATTTAAAAAAGAGCGTTGACTTCAAAACGTTTATATTCGATTTCAGGCATTGCCACTTTAAAATTAAATGATAGATTTCAATACCAGCTGATAATTAATTACTTTGTTTATGTATTTATTTTATTTCCAACCCATGGGGTTGGTGTGACGTTTCAACAGAAGTTTGCTTTCCAAAAGAAGAAAAAAATTATAAGCCTAAGATGTCAAACCTAGAGGGAGAAATAATATTTCCTTTTAGCAATGTAATTCAAGGTTGGTAGACTTACAAATGTTCATGTAAAGTTTACGCAAATTACACGATACGGGAAAGGTTAATACAGTTTTTGTTGTGGTTATTTGTGACGAGATCATAGATAAGCTGGAGGTTGTATAACGTCCATCCAATTTTCCTGCAACTCTCCGTTTTTATCTGTGCCTTACCAGTTAACCCGTCAGTTGCCGTACCAGTTTTCCCGACGAAGTTTTGTTCCGCCACAGAAGTGAGTGTTAAGATTAATAGCAACTGGAATATGAACTCATAAAACGAAAATAAGATAGATTCAAGTTGAACTCTAAATCGCACTCTAAAGAACTGTATATAAATAGGATTTTATTGAATCAAAACAAATCACATCAAAAACCAAGAACAAACCGTCCGAAGACTGACACCTGTCTTGGGTACAATTTAAAATTAAAATCACGTATACATAATAAAATGACAGTAACGAATACATTAATAAGTTACATAAGTTAAAATATCAAATAACTATCATTACTGAATATTGCAAAAAGGACATATACACAATAACAACCATAAGTATACATCATTACAAGTACATCAAAAGAGGACTCTCGAGCTGTGCATTAACTAAATCAGGCACAGACCGAGTCCCCCCCCCCAAAAAAAAAAGAAAGAAGCATAATACCATATAAAGGGGTTTAACATGATTAACGGAGAAGAAAGGGGAAGAAAATGTCAGCTAAACAAAATTAAGGTGCCTCGCACAAGCCAGCCTGGAATCCTGCACGAACACGAGTTAGCCGTGCCCCACACCCAAACCACCCGCCATTCGATCCGGAATCCTCGCACTAGGTGAAGATCGCGAACCCAACGGACGAATAATGTGGGTGCAGGGGACGACCAACAACAAAGACCGCAGTCTTCCCGGGCAGGTAGCTAGAGAAATTAAATACATAAAAATAAAAATATAAATATACATGTAAATATGAATACAACTAAATATAACATTTCAGTAAAATGTGTTAAGGACACAGCCATTAGCCTTTTAATTAAAGTGATGCTGGTACAGGTGTAGTAAGATCTGAGTACACCAATATCTAAAAACTATTGAAGTAGTGTCAAAAACTAATGAAGTAGTAAGAAGTTAACAATAAGAACGAAAATAACGTAGTAATTAATGAAAAGTAAGGAAAAAAAATAAAGAGCTGACAAAATTAAAAGCTCACGGCTGCTGCAGAGCGCCCTCTCTAATGTACGTGGAATTGATTCCAAAATGGCCGCGCCCATGAGACGTACTTTTAGTCATGTGTTTTTCCAGTTGTAATAATACAGTGTACATTTATAGATGTACTGAAGATAAAAGATGTTTTTTTATTGTGCATATAATCTTGGATTATATGCAGCCTGTTTGGGTGACAAAAGTTGGTCTGCATAATTTTATTTAGCTTGCAAGACACTATTTATTGACTTGCTGAAAAGGTAACGCTTTGCACCTCTGGCATGGTATTTTGAGTAAGAATTGAAAGTAAGTGTTTTTTATTTTGAAGAGTTAATAATGGAACTCAAAAGGCTCACTGTAGTGAAGGTGTTAATTACAGTTAATGCCAAATAGTTTATTTTGGATTAAGTGTAGGGCCTAATATCTAAACTATTACTGGAAAGAAACCTGTGGTTAAAACAATTCTTGGTTGCATAGTTTTAGAACAAGTCAGATATTTAAGTTGAGTACATCAAACAGTGTTTAATTGAATGAAGACATTTTATAAAACAGATTTTCATAGGCGAGCAGAAATATGCAAATTAGGTGCCTGTCAAGGTCAGTGGAAATTAATACAATACATTTAAAGTGACAATCCACTATTGAGTTGTTTTATAACGAATTTATGCTATGCAGATAGATGTGAATAATCAAGTTTGTGTATGGGTGCAAGATAAAGATACTTACAGTCATTATGGTTTATGCAAATTGGCAGTAATTTGTTTATAAGGGAAAGTCAAGTCAGTTTAAGAAAGCTCTGAAAATATGAGACTATCAAAGTAGTGCATATTAGGTAAACTAAATTATGGGTATACTAGTGATTGGTCTACGTATAACGTGAAGCCGGCGAGCATATGTCATGAACTTGGATTTAAGAAAATCAACTGTTGGAATGTATTTGTACATGGCGACAGGTACAGTATGACTAAACCAAGTTGTTAAGTTATTTCATTCCACCGAAGCTGCATTTATTCTTCATTGTCAAGCAAATACCAAGGAATCGTCGGATGCTAAAAATCAGGTGACATCTCAACAACTTGGGTGCACTGCTCCTGCGGTTTTGCTCCGCAGTCTACAACACGCGAAATTTGCTTGAAAAATGTACTGCGTACATGTTCAAATAATCCTACTTAGAAAACAGAATGCAATAATACAGCATCCCGGACGGTCAAAACATATTTAAATATTCTTCTTTACAATTATACCAGTTTTGAACTGTTTCGTTCACGGGACAATAGGGTCTTTTTATCTCAAAAGTAGAATGCAAAAGCTAGATTTGGGAATTGTTTAAGGAGTTCACGGCAGCTTTTTCCTTTTGTTTTGTACTTGGTTCATTTACATTTGTCTTGTCACTGCAATGTGGTATTGTACGATCTCGCACGCCAAAACGTAGAGAAATAAATCATCTTTCCATTGATGGTCCAATTCGTCCGATTCGTCAACGGGAAAGTAGGACCAACTTCAATCCAATGAAGAAAATCTTTTCATGTTTAACTTCTGACCTCGATAATTTATGCATATGCGTAAGTGTAGGTATTAGACAGCGGGCCATGAGGTTTACAGAGCTCGCTCGTTAGCGTGCGCTCTGCGCGCCATTTTTTAAAATGTATTTTGAAGAGTATATGCATCTTGGGGACAATGTATTACGTAGTGCAGAGTGTGAATGTTTGAATGATGATTTAATAAAAACGTGAAGTTCACCAGTTTTGCGGGGAATATATGCAATTTATGCTGCATTGCATCGACTGTATAATTTTTTAATGACAATTAACAAGGCTGACGCCCGCTGGACCCGTGTATTCACTAGGAGGATGATCCAACTGAGTTAGCTGAGAAATCAATGCATGATCGATAAATAAACGTAATCATGTTGACCATCGGAACAAAGCTACATTTATGCGCTGCCTATTGATGATATAAACGACAGCACTTCTTAACAATTACGTAATACACACATATACACCACGGTGAAAGGTTTAATACAACCACTCTCACAGTCTTCCTTAAACACACCCATATTCTATGAAATGGACGAGACATACATTCCATGGCGATATGTTCTAGTGCATTCCAACGTATGCGGGGCTCGTGAGAGGTGCGCATATGGCTACTGATCTTTTGCACGGATATGGACCAAAGTCGTTTATATTATGATAATGGATATCATGAACGAATCAACGCTCATTATTTCACCAAAAAACACGTACCAGATTTTACCATGCGATATAACCGAATTCCATCTAGCGTGAATAACTTGCATTTGTATTCTGCCTCGCCAGTCCTGTTGACTATAATTTGTCACCAATCTACACGTTTTATTTTAATCTCAAATATGCATGAGTGTAGGAAAGTGCGTATTGTGATAATTTATTTACATTGTTAGTTTTCAGGTAATACGCGCGCGTAATTACATGCTCCCTTAAATAGTCATCTTATCAAATGATTATAATTGGCGGTTTTGCACTAACATGCTTATTGAAAGTAGCTTCTGTTTTCTTCTTCTTATGAACTCTATTATATTATGAGAAATCAGTCTATTCATTATCCAGCGTTTCGCTATCGTGTGGCCTTTTCGATTACGGTTGTTATATGTGAAGTCTACATCATACTTTGAAATATCGAAGTTTTATGCGTAAGATTTTACGCAATAAATTTTGCTCTCGTTTTCTAACCGACTATCCTCCACAATAAACCTTTAAAAAATCCAATGCCGACATTCATCAAAATGTGGTGAAGCCTATCATTGAGCTTTATATACTGCACATGACGATTCTAAGCCTCTGATTGGTCAAAACCGCGGGCACAAAATGCACTACAGACTGCTGAGCAGTAAAGCGAGAAATATTGACCTGGCATATTTCTCCATAGGCAAAGACGGAATTGATGCGCGTCAACAATAGATATGCGCAGTGAGACACACGCAGTGCTCTTAGGCCGGCATATTTGGTTAAAATGTCTCATTTTTTAAAGAACATACACGGGTGATGCGGTGTATACAACAAATATTGATTGTTTATTTTTCTGGTCATGGTTAAAACTATAGCTACTCGGTGATCTCGAGAGTGCACTATGACCCTCGACTTCGTCTCGGGGCCCAGTTGAGTTAAGAGCTCACCTTTGGCGACTGTTTTAACCGTGCCCCTCAAAGCAGTTAATATGTGTTTAATATTGCCTTATTCCGATTTAATAAAAATGGATGACCAGGGCCCCGTCTTATTAAAAGTTGTTATTGATTGCAACCTATTTGCAACTGATACCAATCGCAACTATGTACATAAGTGATAGGAGATCGCAAGCTTGCGATTGATTGGGATCAATCGCAACTCTTTACGAGATGGGGCCAAGAATAGGTTTTCTTGATTTCGCGGTCCTTACTAATAGCAGGGAATAAAGCTATACACAGGTAGTTGGAGTCATCTGGGCCCCATTTCGCAATGCTTGTCATCAGTGACAAATGAAAGTTTTTGTTATAAGCTACTGAAATCCTTGCTTCTGATTGGTTATCAGCAGATTTGTCACTGATTTTTGTCACTTGTCATTGAAAAAGGCTTTGTGAAACGGGTCCCTGAACTATTGGTATTGAAAACCGTCATAAGATTGAACAGGGGTTAAAGATTGGGATTTTCCATAAAGCTCCGTCGCGTTGTTCCATTGCAAATGTTTCTTCAGGATGTTGTAATATTTCTGCCCACAATATAGCGAAGGTATTCAATTCTTAGTCTCATTTCGTTGTTCCAAAACATATAATAATAATAATAATAATAATAATAATAACTAGACTTCAATTCGTCACTTCGACGAATTAGGTGATACGTATGCTAATGTTTTACATAATGGAGAATGCAATTTTACGATTTCATATTATGTTATAAAATGCTCCACCCATTATGGTCTTTCAATATGTCAAGTTTCAACTATGTAGCCTTGTTCATTATGGATCTATCTAGTGCTTTAAACAATAGACCAAAATATTTCTCATAGACTTTACATGCAAAGCTGATAAACAACCTTGGCGTGGTCGCAATTACAACTTTCAATCTAAAATGTCAAAATTAATACATGATTTCAACACCATAGGGCAGGCTATAACATACCAAAATCTGGGAGAAAACAGAGCAAATATAAGCGAGATACTGCTCAAAGAACAATGTCATGTAGATTCATGATGTGAACGAAATTCACCTTCAATAGGCACAACACGCAAATTAAGAAAATTCTGACAAGTAGCCTTTAATTGAATTTTTTACTATAATGACGTCATTAAAATGAAAAGTAGTGTACATAAATCTTGTAGAAAATTGCCTCCTCTACAACATACCAACATTTGGAAGAAAATAAATCAATATTGACAGAGATGCAATTAATTTTCCATAAATATGCTGACGTCATAATATGCAAATTCGTTAATTGAGTTCCAAGGCCATTATGATGACGTCAAGATATACTTAATGGCCAAATGAGACATGAAATCATAACTCCGGCTCATACTTTATCCACATATGAAAAAAATTGAGGATGCCGGTGCATCCAAAAGAGCTAAAATGGATTTTGTATAGGCACGTTTATGCCCATATATGCTATGTATTACAAGAGCTCGCGCGCACGGACATTTATCTTGAGCGGACAATGTAAGGTTAGCTCCAATGATAGCGCTGGCCGGCCGGCTAACGACGGTGCTAACTTGATAGACCATAGCCCCGGCATAAGATAGCCATGTTCGGCTCTTTGAATATGTTTGACAGGAAAGTATCAAAAGCCTACGATGTATGTTAGATCTAGTTTAGGAGGTATTGACTAGGCTGCCTTACTAATGTTTTAGTGTCAGTTGGTCAAGCCAAAAACAATTCTGTGAGCACCATTCCTCCCATACACTCTATCTTCCATACGTTTTGTGTGTCTAATTTTCGTGCGGTTCAATTTTTATTTTAACACGCAAATTTGCAAAGTCAAATTGAGCTGCAAATAAGTTGCTCGACTCGACTAACTACACTTTCCAACATGACGTCATCAGGTCTAAGAACTTAGTCTTATCTGTCATCTATAAAGCTAAGACAAACTGTATTATGTGTTTAGAATACGGCTAACGCGGCGTTCATAACCTAAACAAATTCTTAGACATTTTCTTGGACTTACCCCTAATAAGGCCGGGGCCCCGCGATTTTTCTGATTGTTCGGGAACGCATACGGATGACGCCCCGCCGCTTCATGACTTTATTCTGTCCAGTCTTGCGCATCTTTTAAAACATTTTTTTTTGAAAATCGGACCTACCGTTACAAAGTCACGTGACCTTTTGTCTTTACATGTCGGCCCGAAAATCGCTCATTTTCGTGATTTGTGTACAAAACATATGGAAATATCATTTTTCCTAAAAAGAGATAAAACATTGGTTATTCGGTCTTGTTTAAATTTTAGGTGTTTGTTTTTGGGTTCAAAATAGTTGAATTATAGTTAGAAATGAAATAAAACAACAAAAACAATAAAATACATGAGTTAAAAAAACATTGAAATATACAAGAAATTATCAAAACAAGAGATAACATAATGAATAACCTTGCTCTTCACTGCCGAGATCTTAGGGGCATAATGCCCCCGGCCGTATTAAGAACTCAAATAGCCCGGCCTTATTAGGGTTAAGAAAAATGTCTTGGAAGTTTATTGAATTCGGGCCATGGCATTTTTACCCACTTAAAAAAAAAAAAAAACATCCACAAAAGATGAGAACTGAAATGAAGCCAAACACTTACATATGCAACAACGTGTTTTTGTTAATATAGCCCTTCTTTCCAGCTGCATCTGCAATGTCTCTATCCAGCTTTGATATTTATTTGACATATATCCCATTTACCAAGGCCTACATGTATTCCGTTTAGCTCATAACATTCTAGCTTCTTATTTTATATAAAATATACATGATTGTAATGAAATTCTAGAAATTAACTCAACGCCAATTTCAATACCCTAATCTTATCTTGTCAATCACGTTTTTGTTTTAGCAGTACACCATTGGGTATTAAAATTGCCTTAAGTTGATTTTCCCTGAAGTATTTGCGACCGCAGTCATGCGCATAATTTTTAAAAACAAAACAAAACAAATCAAAAGGTACAAATCACAAAACAACAACAACAGCATTGTGATCTTTTATCAACCTATGTACATGCCTCTACGAGAAACGTTTTTTTTTCTTCTATCGTAGGTGTATGAGTGCCTCATTCCTCAAGCCCCGTCAAATTGGGAAGTCTTTTGTTTCTTCCTATCTCGTTCTTGTTGTTGACGGGCAGGGATTCTAGCTCATATGGTAGTTGGTAATATGGTAATTTAAGTAAACTGAACGGTTGGTATACTGATTCGGTTACGTAAAGATGATGAGCTTTAATTACAGCATGAATTCTAAAAGGTTAACCGGTTGGATAATGAAAGCATGTGGAGTAACTAAACTATAAGTTGTTTCATACAACCGAACATGTATGTTACTACAATGTCATTCAAAGAACAAGTATATGTCAGATGCCACACACAAGATTAAACGTTCACACCCAGGTCGAAAAACCAGTTGAAACCAGTAGGCAACTGGTCAACTGGTACCAGTTCAAACCAGTAGTCAACTGGTACCAGTTCAAACCAGTATATTCAACTGGTTTTTAATATGGAAATTGAGACAACGCTATCTGGGACCAGTTGACAAACCAGTTGAAAAACCAGTAGATTTACCAGTTCATATACCAGTTGATATTTCCAGTTAATTTACCAGTTGAAAACCAGTAGATTTACCAGTTGATATACCAGTTGATATTTCCAGTTGATTTACCAGTTGAGACCAGTAATCGACTGATATTGTGATAATCAATAATCAATATTGGCATCTGGCCACCAACAGGACCATAGTATATAAACTCTTGCAATTACCCCATCACAGAGATCATTTGAGGTGGATTACAGATAAGTATCAATCTCATTTAGAAATTTGGAGCTCGTACATAGATATATACAAAATTATACATTTTGTTTTCTGGTTAGTAATTACATGTATCAATATATCTATTTTTACGTCTTAAATTAGATGAAAAACATGATCAAACATATATAATATATTTGTCAATGATTGACTAAGAAAATATAAATCACAAAATTGATGTGCATTGTCACATTTGCTTGACAGATCATGATAATTATATTTTTGTGAAAATATGCAAATTAATCATGAATATGCACAAGATACAATGAACTGGTTTTTGAACTGGTAAAGCAACTGGTATTCTACTGGTCAACTGGTAAATCAACTGGTAATCATCTACTGGTTTTCAACTGGTAAATCAACTGGTATAATCATCTAACAGTTTTCAACTGGTAAATCAACTGGTAATCATCTACTGGTTTTCAACTGGTAAATCAACTGGTAAATCAACTGGTAATATCAACTGGTCTCAGATGTCAACTGGTATTTCTACTAGTTTTCAACTGGTAATCATCTACTGGTTTTCAACTGGTAAAGCAACTGGTAAATCAACTGGTAAATCAACTGGTAATATCAACTGGTTTTCAACTGGTAAATCAACTGGTAATCATCTACTGGTTTTCAACTGGTAAATCAACTGGTAAATCAACTGGTAATATCAACTGGTCTCAGATGTCAACTGGTATTTCTACTGGTTTCCAAATTGTATCAACTGGTACCAGTTGAGACCAGTTGAGACCAGTTCAAACCAGTAGATACCAGTTGGAAATCCTTACTGGTTTCAACTGGTATCAACTGGAATTTCGACCTGGGCAATTGAATAACATGTACCAGCATTATCATAGTTTCTTACCATGGGATAGGAACCAGCCCTCTTATCGTATATTGTATATCACCTTATGTGAAAGAAAAAATTGTCTTTAAATAGAGGAAAGAAATGTAGGAGAGGAGATGTACTTTTGGGTCTTTGAGACGCTGAGACGTCCGGGACTCTGCTCACTAGCACCACGTCGGGGCATTACCCCTGGACCCCATGCGCTCCCTCCGCTTGATTCGCTCTACTTGGATCCAAAACATTATGCTCCAGCATAGGCTCCGGAACCTGGGTGGGGGAGGGGGGGGGGTGATGTCCACCAGTAATTCCAGTTCGATTTCACCCCAGGTCCCTCTCGCAAGGAAAAAAATGGAAAAGCACATACAACTATTTTGCATTAAAATGATTTATAATAAGCTTTCAAGTGCATTGAAATGCAAACTTTCAATATTCTAGAATATAAATTACCTCGAACAGTCGCTACGTTTCCACGAATATTAATAGACGCAGTGTTTCTTGTGTGACTAAAAACCGTGTCCACCTTAGACAACGCAAGCAAGGGGACATATGCTTCTTTATGTCAGAGGACAGGGACGAAATGATTTTTGCTCCCTAAAGACAACACATATTTTAAAGTAAAGCGTTATCAGGATTTAAGTGTCCTACGGAAATGCAATTATTTACCTTTCCAAAACCTATTTTTTGGTCGCTTAGCTCCGTTTTATAATATAGAAATGATACTCGGCCTTTGTTTATACTGTAAAATTGTCCGTCCTCCCAGAGACATCAAATCTTTGGGGAAACGAGGGGGGGGGCCTATGCTCTCCTCTATTCCCTCTATTTGGGGGTAGGAGCAAAATCGTTTCTGCTCCTTTACTTTCACAGGTCAACTCTCTTTACAAATAGAGAGGGGGGATTTGTTTTCCCGTCTCCATTGCCATACAAAAACCTTTGACATCCAATTATAACCATACAAAAGATGCTTTAAAATAAAAAGTTTCAATGTTACAAAATCTAACTTTTCTCTATAGGTCCCTACGCTCCGTAGAATATTTATGGATGCACCTTTTCAATCAGAAAGGCACAAGCGATGGGATACATGATTCTCTATATCAAGGGGGGGGGGATGGGGCGGTTATTTCTTTTTTCTCCTTTAATAGTAAATCTTAGTTGCCAGGAATTGTAGCACGGTGTTCGGTATCCACAGACTTTAACAGTTCCAGTTGATACTTCTAGAATGTAACCCTTTCCATTCCCTTCCCATTTTTACTTTCTCTCCCGAGCTGTGCCGTTGACGACCCCTTTTTTCTTTCACTGATTTTACGTGATCATGAACAAAAAACCATTTATTTGTGATGGTGTTAATGAAAAATAATGGAACATATATCCATCAAGCAAAGAAACGATTTAGGAGTGTTAGCTTTTCGTAATTCTGCAAAGATAAAAAGAAATGCAACAGACATGAATCTGAATTTTGTTTTCTGTAATTAACTTCGACCCCCTCAATGGCCCCTCGGAAAAGAATGGAAAAGTAAAGAAAATTACTTTAAAAAGTTATCATGTACAACGATGTATTGTAAGCTTTCTTTAGCTATAAAATACAAATTTTAATTTTCAAACGAAAACAAAATCTCACTCGGTCCTTACACTCCCTAGCAATTCTTTAGATGCAGTGTTTCAAGTACTTTCTAATCATCTACCACAAGACCCTCGAAACCGCGGGTAGGGGGTGGGTCGGTGGATGTAGGTGTTATACTCCACGAAAAGAGGGACCGTCTCCTACTACCCCCGCACGAAAACATAATGATTAATGACATTAATTATTTTGTAATACAACCCTGAAAACAACTTCTGGTACGTTAAAATGCAGAGTTTAAAAATTCAAAAACTTATTTTTCTCTCTCTGTCACTCGGTAACCTAAAAGCTCCCTTGCATATTAACAGAAGCAACGTTTTGGAAAACTGACCCTATAAATGCTCCACGTCAAGGTCTGTAGAGTGCTTGTACATCTTTAATCTCTTTAAAACAAAAAAGCCCGGCTCGCAAGACAACAACACAATTGTATCATTAATTATGCATTATGTATTCGCTTTGTAGTGCTCAAAAATACAGTTTAAACTTCTGCAATGCTTTCCCCCACTCGTTGGCTACAATTCCTCGCATTTTGATGAATAAAATAATTCTTTACTATTGTAAAAACCATGTCTGCGCCTAAACGACCAGAGAGCATCAAACTTCTTGGTGTGCATATCCAACGCGATCTGAAATGGAACATCCACATTCATGAGATTTTGAGAAGTGCAAATAGAAAATCGTGTATGTTGAGGATCCTCTAGAAATATTCCTTACCAATGTCAGACCTCATTACTATCTACACCGATTATGTGAGACCATTACTCGAGTGTGCCGCACCAGAGTGCAACGCCGGCCTTACCAAGGATCAAACGCGATTACTTGAGTCCATCCAGAAGCGGGCCATGCACACCATGTTGGGTCAGCAATACGAAACTTACTAAAACACATTCACAGAAACAGAACTTCCTACACTGGCTGAGCGACGAACCCACCTGTGCTTGAAATTCGCACAAAAATTCCATGCCACTTCATCAGAATTTCGAAAAATGTTCCCAACTGGAGAGCCAAGTACACGTACTATCAGGCTAAGCAACTGCATCCCTCAAATTAAGCGTAGGACAAATATATTAAAGAACAGCTCGCTCATAAATTTCATTGAACTCCTGAATGATGATTCATGAATTATATTGCTATTTTCTTGAACCATAATGAATTCTTCCCTGATAATTTTCTTTATATTGATAACATAAATGTCAAATCCCCCTATCAATCTTATTTCCTCACACCAGCATCCAAGTTATATTGATAATAATATGTTTTTGTGTTGATACACTAATATAGTGTAATTTTTTCCAGTTAAATCAAGAAAAAGTGTGAATTTTGATAAACCATCTATATATAAATCAATGATTATGAATATACAATATTCAGAAAAAAGTATCAATTCTTCAAAGTTCATAAAAGATTTTCTAAAATGTCATGCATGCATTATAATACAAATAATGTAACCTGGGCAAAGGCATGGGGAAATCAAGTTTTTGACGATAAAAAGGGAAATTAAAGGTCATGCAAAGTTTTGGGAAAATTTGAAATTGGATGGTTAGTTATTCTTAAAATTTTCGATATACTTGGATGCCCCTGTGGATGTATTAGAAGCACAACAAAATTTAGCCCCTAAAACATTTCTGCTTTCGAGCAAATTGAATAATCAAAATTTAACGGTGCTCCCGGTAAATTTCAAATATTTCAAATAGTGCCTAAGGCCATTCCATGGTAGCTGCGACCATGAAAATCTCAGAATATGCAGTTCCGATACATAATTTCCAAATGGAAATAGCAAATCGGTCGATTATAGTCAAGAAACATTGTTTTAAAGCTAAAGTATTATTAGTCTTGAGAGGGCGCTATACAACATAAAGGGTTTATTATTTGCAATTTCATCACTTTAGACTCGATTCCATCATCATTGAATATTGTAAAATCGCATATGCTTCCAATATGTTCATTTCAACCAAATTCATGACCCCATACCAAAACTCTTTTATACCTTTAATGGAATAAAAATATATAAAGCATTGATAAATAGTGAGGCTATGACGTCACAAACTGATAATCAAATTGGCAATTTGTGTAGTGTTTTTCTTAGTTCCATAGTTTTTCATACTGAAAAACAAATTCATAGCTTCGTTATCCGATTTTTTTCCTATTTTTAGGGGCTTCGATTTTCTTGTTTTTTCTGCATCTATTAAAAGCAAAATATTTTTGGAATGGATTTGGTTGGATTGGATTTGTCTGTTTTCTAATAATATTAGTTGAAAGTGAGTTTGGCTTTCATTCACAAATTTTGGTATAATAACACATTAAAGTGACTCGGTAACATTGTTGAAGGTTGATGACAAACATGCGTAATTTGTGTATGAAATGATACTTATTATATTCCTTCTACTGTACTAACCCTCTAACATGCAAACAATCCTGAACAAATAATCAAACCTCAAAGATATTAATGGTTTTCTTTGAAGGCGTCACTGTGCGACACCTTCTACCAGTAAATTCTCCTGACATAAGACAGGCTTTAAACAAATCTTTAAACACCTAAATGTCTGGAATGGTATATAAACCTTTTTCATTGCTTTGTGACGATTTACATTCACCTAAAATGTAATTAAATTGTAATAATATAGTTGGGAGAATTAAGGAATTAATCAGATCAGTTTTTCCCAATTTTTTATCATTAATAATGGTCTGTTTTCACTCAAACTTTCAGATTATATTAAATTGTACATCTAGCATTGAGGTCACTACCTTAGCACCGTTTTCTCTTATCTGAATAATGTTACCAAGTCCCTTCAACAGGAACATTGATGAGTTGTAATAATTTGCTGCCTTTTAGTGCAATTTTCTTTATTAATCAAAATATAAAATACTGGTTTTATAAACTTGGATTGACTTATTATTGATTAAAAAAAAATTGTTTGGATATTAAATTTGATTTTTTTTTATTACGCGTGTATTTCTGTGTATAATAAGTTATTGTACATGTAAAACATTCGTGCTTCTATGCTCGTTTAGATAATTGTGTATGGGAACTCAATTTTGAGATAGAAGTCTACTTAGAAGAAAATAAATAAATAGCACGTGAAAAATTTAATATCTTAAACAAATTTAGAAAAGTAATTTTTGTGATAATTTGCTCTCTACGATTGATTAGTCTATTTCCTCTCTTACTCTTCTAGCCACTAGTCGATTCTTCTGATATAACCATCCCTCCCTACTACGTCACTAACTGATGGCGCCCTTGCTAGAGCCTGGTCAAGACGGGGATCTGCTGGGAACATCTCCTGAAATCTCAGATTACTGATTCTCATCATAGAAGGACACTGTGAGTTAAGGATTATCAATATAAAAATGACCGTTTTTCGTAAGTTTTGAAGCAGTAGTCTTTCACATTAGAATTGATTTTGCAAAAAACAATTACGTATTCGACCATAACTCATTTAGAAAATGGCGACAGCCAAAACATCGTACGCCAAGACTGTAGGCGTGGCTAGCGAGGCGTGCAAGCAAGTGTTTATGAAGCACCCTGACATTACAATGGCTACAGATAGCATTCACCAGACTCGAGAGCTATACAAGGCTCTTACCAAAAGCATTCCCACCACCCAATTAATGGGAATCCAGAAGATTCTATATTGTGGCGCATATACATAGACAATAAACAAGCTAGGATTTCTTTGATTAGCAATGGGTTGAGTGTGCGGAATACGGGTGATGCGATATATGACACAAACCCGTACCACTCGGCCGGTGAAGATGGCATGCTCTGGCTGACTGTCCAGGACATTCCGCTTTCAGTACACAACTCAGTGGTAGCGAATGAGCTCGAGAAACACAATAACAAAGTGAAAGGGCCTGTCACATACCAGAAGCTGAGAGTTTACGGCCAACTGACTGATTGTTTAACTGGAAATCGTTTTGTTTTCATTGAAAAACCAACAAAATCATTGCCAAGGCAAATGCAATTTGGATTTTTCAAAGGTAAAATTTTCATCAAGATCAAGATCAACAGCAGGAGAAAGATGCAATGTGTTACAATTGCCTTAGAAAAGGCCATCACCGTTCCTTATGTAATCAGGCAGTAGTGTCTAGGCTATGTGGTGATTCGGGGCACCTCCAAAGAGATTGCCCGAAGAAAATGTCTGATTCTGTTGTAAGATCAGTAGCAACAAACGAGTCGGAGAGCACAATGATCAACGAGGTATGTTCCAATTGCCTTAGGAAAGGACATCATGCATGCTGGCAGTAGTGTGTCGGCTATGTAATGAATCGGGGCACCTCCAAAGGGATTACCCAAAGCCAAAGGAAATGCCAGATCTCGGTGTAAGTTTAGCAGCGACAAATGAGTGAGAGTGTCCGAGCAGCACATCGATCAAAGTCCGAGAAGATGGTGATGCGAACATGCAGCAACAGAAAATAACACAGTTCATACAGAAAGAACGAGAGAAATCTTCATTTCAGATAGAATGAGTTATCGATGATGAATCTAGTGAAGCTGAATCTGGTGGTGATGGTGACTGTAGCGAAGAAACAGACATATACATAGCATCACCAGAAACGCCAAAAAACAGGAAACCAGAAAAGTTCAAAAAAGAGAAAACAGAAACCATTTATGAAAGCAAAAAAGAAATGATTATGTCCAATCAGGACCGTCGAACCCAAAGGCCTACATTAAATGAAACTCATTAAAACCATCTTATTTTAAATGGCGTCTACGTGTCATCTTTTAAGTATAAATTCCAGAGGGTTGCGTAACAAAGACAAACGCAACCAAACCTTTAGGTGGTTCAAGCATCAAAAAGGTGTCGTTCTTTTTGTTCAAGAGACTCATTGGTCTGAAGACCTCGAAAATGTTATCAAAAGTGAATGGAGTGGTATTTTTTTCTCATGGTACAACAAGGGCCAGAGGAGTTGCAGTTTTGTTCAATGAAAAGTTTGATGCACAAGTGAAACATTGCATGACTGATAAAGAAGGTCGAGTTTTATTAATTTCAGGTTATTAGAGGGAAATTCATTTATGTTTTGTAAATGTATATGCATCTACAGAAAAAGAAACGAAAGAGATGGGTAAAGAATATCACGTGATAATAGAAGGTCATATGAAGTGTATTATGGACCCTACCATAGATAAACAAGGTTCAAGTCATGCGTATTATAGAAAACCTGTTGCTTTTAAAAACATGTTACAGAAACTAAATTTAACTGATGTGTGGAGAAAATATAACAAAAAACGATAAACAATTTACATGGAGAAATGTAACCATGAAAATAGCTTCCAGGTTAGACCATTGGTCTATTGGTGAATAAACTGTATCACTGGTAGTGTCAGCAGACATACGTTCAATGGTTAGAAGTGATCATAATGCAATTTCTTTGATAATAAGAACAACGAAAGGGCGTAAAGGGCCAGGCTATTGGAAGCTTAATGTCTCTCTTCTTAAAGATGAGTCGTACAAAGAGGGAATAAGAAAAAACTATTAGTGAATATGAAGAAGATTAAGAGATAGACTTAGTTACAAAATGGGAAGTTTTAAAGATAAAATGTAAATAGTTCTCTCAGAAGTTTGCAGTTAGAAAATCAAAGAAAGCTGTGAAGTCAACTGTACTAGAGAAAAAGTTAAAAGCGTTAGACACGAAACTGAAAGATGGTAACTTAACAATTTTAAATTAGTATGTGTCAGTAAAAGAGCAGCTCGAAAAGCCATATAAAATAGAATGCAAAGGTGCTGGGATAAGAAGTATAGTTAGATAGACGGAGGATGGTGAGAGAAATACAAGATATTTTCTGTCATTAGAAAAGCGAATTGGAGAGAATAATTTTAACTCAATTAAAGAAAAATGATAGTAACAAGAAGCTGATAACAAATCAGCAGGAAATCATTTGTGAAGTGAAAAGGTTTTATGAACATTTATACAAGGAGGAAGTAATATGTTCCGAAAGGATAAGAGAATATTTGACTTTAGTAAAGTGTCCCTAACTCAATGAAGATAAAATTTAAAAATGCGAATAAGGGAATGTAAAAAGGTCGTGTTTAGTATGAAACAAAATAAGTCACCAGGGGTAGAAGGCATTCCAATAAAATTCTACAAAGTATTCTGAGAAGATATTGAGCAGATACTGGTCAATGCGCTAAATGAATCCTTTAATAATGGTCATTTGTCGGAATAAAAAAAAAGGAGGTATAACTTTGATATAAAAAAAAAGTGATTCTGAAAGTTTGATCAACTGGCGCCCAGTGGCATTACTATGTTGCAATTATAAAACAGCAGCTGCAGTTCTAGCTAACCGTTTGATGAAAGTTATCCCGAAACTGGTGAATGAAAATCAAGTTGGGTATATCAAGAACAGACTAAGTTGGTTTAATGTAAGACTGCTACAAGATGTGAAAGCTTACATGAAGTTGAACAACAATCAAGGTGCCATTATGATGGCAGATTTTAAAGGTAATGCAAAGTTTTGGGAAATTTTGAAATTGGATGGATAGTAATTCTTAAAATTGTTGATATATTTGGATGCCCCTGTGGATGTATTATAAGCACTAAAAAAATTAGCCCCTAAAACACTTCTGCTTTTGAGCAAATTGAATAATCAAAATTTACCGGTGCTCCCGGTAAATTTCAAATATTTCAAATAGCGCCTAAGGCTATTCCATGGTAGCTGCGACCATGAAAATCTCAGAATATGCAGTTCTGATATATAATTTCCAAACGGGAATAGCAAATCGGTCGATCGTAGTCAAGAAACATTGTTTTAAAGCTAAAGTAATATCAGTCTTGAGAGGGCGCTATACAACATAAAGAGTTTATTATTTACAATTTCATCACTTTAGACTCGATTTCAACCGCGACAACGATCATTGAATATTGTAAAATCGCATATGCTTCCAATATGTTCTTTTGAACCAAATTCATGACCCCATACCAAAACTTTGTAATACCTTTAAAAGAGCGTTCGATGTGATAAATATTGATTTTGTACAGCGGTCATTAAGTGTGTTTCATTTTGCCCCCAGTTTATCAAGTAGGTTTCAGTATTGTATAAGCATACAATGTGAATGGTTTCCTAACAGGGCAATTTAAAACTCAGAGAGGAATAAGACAAGGCTGTCCTCTCTCGGCACTTCTTTTCATTTTAGCCGCTGAATAATAAGCAATAAGAATACATAATAATCCCGGTATAAGAGGTAAAGTGTAAGAAGCAATACAAGTCTTTTTATTTGAAATTATTACAATATGCAGATGACACTGTTTTCTTTCTAAATGATAAACAATCTTTGAATGTAGTATTGAAGAAACTAAGAAAATTAGGTGAAGTCGCAGGTCCTAAATTAAATAAGGATAAAACGGCTTATGCCGAAAGGGTGGGTAGCGTCGCGTCGCGTTAACTTGAACGCGACCATTCGTCCAAAGCCCCCCCGGTTTTGCCGAAAGAGTGCGTTAGGAGTGTCGCGTCGCGTCGCGTTGACTGGAACGCGACCATTCGTCCAAAGCCCCCCTCCCCCGGTTTTGCCAAAAGGGTGTGTTAAAAAAAGATGGAGAAGCAGAACTATCCGTTTATCGTACTTTGTGGTTGCTTGAACTATTTTTTATTATGCCAGAGGAAATAATGCCAGTGGAAAAAATGCCAGAGGAAAAAGTTAGATCCGCCCCTGGGACGATATAAGTCTATTCCAGGTGTGTGTAAGTCGCGATTGTGTTTGTATCCGGGTTTGTATCATGAGGGGAGATGGTAATAATTTCTTTAATTAAGTATTATAAAATTTCCTTCCAAGGTATGCATCAGATTGCATAATTTGGAGTCCAAATTCGCAAAAGCTCCCTACCGTGGGAGGGGGACACCCCTTTTCCACACCCCCGCTGCGGTGCTCCGCTCCCTCGCAGTTGTGCCACGCCCCTTATCCGTTGACCGTATACGTACCACTTTAAAATTCCTTCCGACGCGCCTGTTTACACCATAATAATTATTTAGATTTTTAAATTGTATAATTGGTAAGTTTAATGGAGTTCCTCATGTGAATGCTGCCCGACCATCACTAAAATTTGACCTTACCGGGCATCATCTGGTAAGTCCGGCACAGTACATAACTATAATGTATTTCATTCATGCTTAGAGGGGGATCCCCAAAAGAAGGACGGAGCCCCCAGGCTTCTGAGGGGGTCACCATAGAGTTGAACGGTGCCCTTAGACTTCATTCGTGCTCGAAAAGTGCTCCCAATTGTGAAACAGAGCCTCCGGCTTCAGAGATACTTGGAGGGGGCTTTACATAGATGGGCAAATTACCCGGTCTTATGATATGCTGAGAGAGGGTTCTCTAAAAGGGCTGTGCCCCTAGACTTCATGCTCGGAAGAGGCTCCCAGAGAGATGGACAAATGGGCAGAAAGTGCAAGATTGCCCCTGAATTAATCTAGACCCCCCCATTCCATCACATTTATATAGAACCTGCCTTAAGCTAGCCCCCCTGGCTACGCCAATCATAAAATAATTAGTTCGCTTTTCTCTTTATAATATAGAACCGGTATTAAGCAAGCACCCCCATTCTCTTCCCCTTGCCTACGCCATTCACAAATGAGAGTTTGTTTTTCTTTTCACGTTATTAAGCAAGCACCCCTCGGACCCCCTTTCCTCCTTTGGCTACGCCAATTAGAAATTGTAGTTTTTTAATTTTATTTTTATTAAGCAATTATATTTTTTATCTTTATTTAATAGAGCCTCATTAAGTTAGCCCCTTAGTTAGTTCTGAAAGGTTACGCCAATTTAAGCTCATGGGACTGAGCTCAGCCGATCCGATCAACCGATCCGATCGTCAAGGTCAGTGAAATACAGCATTACGGTTTACCACTCGGCAAAAAAAGCTAAAAAACATTTATATTCTGACCTCAAGTCTAAAAATGGTTATGATTGTAGAGCTTGACCTGCTTGACATATGACCATGTGCCAAATATGAAAGTGGTTGATTGAATAATCAAGAAATTAGAGCCTATATGGGCTTCTAGGCCTGGGAACGCCAAAATAGCTTGGGCTTCCCTTGGGCCTGGGCCTGGCGAAGGCCTTACTACCCTTCGGGTTAGGCTAGGCCTGGCTTAGCCTTAGGCTTAAGTTTAAATTTTTGTTACTGCCAAAAAGAGTCGAAATATGCTTTGGGGGCTAAAAATTCTGGACGCGAGCACAAATAAGTTCTGTCCACTACAATTATTTGTAGTTCGTTTTTTTTTCAGCTTAAAAAACCTCTTTTTGACGAAATAATCGACGAAAGAAAATTTAACTTAACTTTCTCCATCTCTCTCAGCTCTGCTCGCGATCGGTCCACCATACACACCACGTACGCGCGCGAAATTGGCAAAACCGGGGGGTTGGACGAATGCTCGTGTTCATGTCAACGCGACGCGACGTGACACTACCCACCCTTTCGGCATAAGCCGGATAAAACGACACTGACATGGATTGGTAATGAAAATGAAAAATGGAATTTGTAGGACCACACAAAGTACCTTGGCATGCTGATTTCAAAAGATAAAGAAAAAGCCATATAGATCTTGTGGGATAGTAAAATGCAGAAAATGAAAAAAACAACTAGGTAATTGGAGGATAAGAATTCTGACAATATTTGGAAGAGTAGTTGTGGTGATGAAACTAGCAATTAGGTTGGTGATACATTTTTTAGTGATTAAAACTGTTCCCAAAATCTATGTCAAAAGAATGAATAAATTATTGTTTCAATTTTATTTGAAGAAAAAAAGGAAGGAGAATTGATATGTTCAAAAAATGAAAGAATGGGGGCATGGTTGTCGATCTCGGGGATGGGGGGGGGGGGATATATCCCCCCAATGTTTCAGGTGGGGGGATGGCCTGTACAATCATCCCCCAATAATTCACCATCCCCCCAAATAAAAGGAAGAGAAAAATTAATGATGAGAGCCCGATGAGAGTAGTTAATGGTTATTACTCGCAAGATATCTATCAATATACACATTTTGCTATCTCATTTTCATAATACATACATATATAAATAGAAAACAAAGTAAATGAGACAACCGTATATCAGACAAGAATAGATTGAATTCTTGCTCATACGGCTTCATCAGGAATTGATGAATTTATTCAATTTATTCAATCAACAGCATCATAGAAATGCAGTGCGCCAAATGCAAAGCCGCAGCGTTAAAAAGCAACGAGCTAAATGTTAAGCGCGAAGCGTAAAGTGCAAAAAAGAAGTAGAGAGTGGGAGAGAGAGATAATGATAATGATAATAAAATTCACGTCATTGTATTTTTTTTTCACTCATTTTATTTCCTAATATTTCCTAAAACATTGTTCAAAACGCGCTAGGAGTTACAGTCGTGTATTTGTTTAACTCTTTTAATTTGGGCATTATTGCCAAGAAAAAATTATGAACCAATTCCTCAATATAAAGAACTCTTAAAGGTAAATGAAAGCATCTGAGCAAGAATATCACATGACTTTTGGCCAGTTCAAGCTGAAGTGATTTTTAAAGCTATGACTATGTGGGGTTGATGATGCGTTTTTGTTCATAACGCAAGTAAAGTAATAAAACAATGTATCATTGAAGAGAAAGACGGTTTTGTCCAAATGGCAGCATGTAGGAGACGAAACTTTCAGTTTGTTCCCTGATTCATACTCAGTATCTATTTTGTTTTATTGATTTCATCCATTTCTTTGTTTATTTATATCTCTACATGTAAAACATTTGAAGAGCTATTTTCCGAAAGGAGCAAAATCTTTTGATAGCAAGTGGAGATAATGATAAACATTTTCCTCTATTTACCTTGAACAAAATTATTAACCTAAATTACGAGAGAAATTATGAACACATGCATCTTTTAATAACATTTTCCATAGACACCTGAACAAAATCGGGTAAACAAAGTGTTCTTCCTTAAGTTACACACACATGGATCTAGTGCTTCTTGAAAATAAGCTCTTTGTATGTACATAAACAAGCAATACAACAGAATACTCCAGTTCGATATTTTGGAGAAAGATTATTATGTCACAACTTATTTTTGTTTTATTGAAAAGCTGATGTAGGCCTATGTATTGTATTCAAACGTAACAGGCATAAGATAGTTAAGGTGTTTTTGAAGGTTAGAATGTTATTAAGTTTGAAGTTTTGTTTATAACACCCTTCCAATAATAATGCACCTTCTAAGACTGGTTATAGTTTTTGAAGAAAAAAGTGCTCTGGTCAGGGCCTTAGGCGAATATTATGCTTATATTTTAGAGCGTATCTGGTATGATAAGTATATCTGGGTGAAGAAGGAGATAATGGAAGTTTGTTGTTTGGTAGTTGGAACGTAAGTTTTATATTATGTTTTTAAGAAACAGACAGTTTGTATGAGATCAGGAGTGGAAATTTTCTGTCATTTTGAGAACCAAATTTTGCATCAGTGATATTCTGTTTCATTGAATTGAGTTTCCCGCAGAGAGGATTCAGTTGGTTTAATTAAAGAAGGAAGAGAGTCAAATGAAGAACCAAAAGCAATATGTTTTTCATTTACTAATGAGAACTATGTTTTTTGAGATCTCCTTACACAGAATATTGGAATGGGTTTTTCACGATGAATGTTGTTTGGAGACATCAATATTCATAAAATGTATGTTTCTATCACCAAGTAATAAAGAATTTGCTGTCTACATGAACCTTTCCTGCTTATTAATGCATTTGCCCACTGGTAACATAATACTTTCACAAGTTGATATCCCTCACCATTGGATTGTTTTTGGTAATGTCTAAATTTCGTTTAAAAATAGATGATATCAGTCTGGTAGGCCTACACTGCAGGCAAGAGTCAGGACTAACATTTAGCATGTTATTAATTTTATTACCACTCTTATATTCTCTGAAATGTTATCTTTATTGAGGGTGACTTGAAAAAGTTAATAACTTGGCAGGGAGGGGGTGCAACCTGCCACACGCTTCTACCTCTTGGTTGCTTTGATCCATTGCCGAAAATATTTTGGCACATATCATCCCCCCAACCACAGATACAAATCGACACCATTGAATGGGGGGTGTAAGTATGTAGACGTTGAAACTAAGATTATGAGTTTCAGATTGCGTTGGCTAGGGCGAAAAACTAATGAGTCAGACACATTGTGGAAAAGATTGAACTGTGATTTTGATGAAAGAATTTTACATTATTGTGTATCAAAATTGCCAATGTTTCATTGTGAAATCTTACTAGCATGGTATGAGGTAAAGGGGAATATAGTTTAAAATGCCTCATCGGAAATCATATGGTTTAAGCAGAACATTATTTTCAAAAAGAAATTGGTGTTCTTTAAGAACTGGTTCCAAAGTGGCATTTTGTATGTAAACAACATTTTTAGAAACAGTACCTTTAGAAGTAGTGCTCAAATTAGGTATGAATTAAAACAGGGGAATGAAATGTATTGTTTTACCTTGCAAAACTTCAAAAAGCGATTCCAAAACAGTCGCTTACCAAAGGGAATAACTCTCAACTGAACAAATTTACACATTCCAAGAATTCTTAGTACAGGTAAAATAAAAATGCTGTATGAGTTAGCCGGTAAACAATACTATGACATGATACGCCTAGATGATGGGGTTGCTAGATGTTGTATATTTTGGGAAAAGCTTTTAGATCAAGATATCAATTGGCCTAATTGTTTTAAAATAAATTTTAATTAACACTAATGATAATAAGCCGAACAAATTTCACTTTAAGATTTTGTAGACCGTTCTATCAGTGAGAAAGAATCTTTTGAAGTGGAATATTGCACCTGATGATACGTCTAAAACTTGTGAAGCAAGTGGAGCCATTGTTCATGCGTTTCTTTCATGTAAATGTAATGATTCCTTCAAATCATATTTATGTTGATTAATAGAAAGTGTTTGATATAGAAATAAGAATTAAAGCAGATCATCTTATCAAAGTAAGTGAGAAAAACTCAACAAATCACATACAGTCCATTACATTTTGGTCAATATATAAAATGATACTATTACGCAATACAAAGGGGTACGATCTAAGAAAATCTGGATTGAAGTATATCTTTATTTCAAAGCTTAGAAAAAGAATGTCTGTTCATTGGTTAAATGTTTATTATTATTGACCGGCAAATTACACACAAAATGCTATTGACTTTGCTGAACGGTCAATATTTTGTTCACCTGTAGTTTTGTTGGCTTATCAATTAAACTTCGAGTGCTTTTTGTCTGCGATTCCCAGCGAAGATTAACAGACAGTGTCTCAGATTTTCCGTGATGTTTTAACCAATCTTTACTCAATAAAAGGATAAGGTAAGAATTCTTGGTAGATTTTTGTTTCAATTCGGCATATAAAAAGACTTTAAGGCTTTAATATTCGAGGACTGCTGTTTCTATACTGGCTCGCGGGAAAGTTGAATCCGCTGCCATCACCCCGCGGCGCGCCTAGGGGTGATAGCAGCGGATTCAACTTCCCCTTGAGCGTATAACAACAGCCAGTCCTCTCGTAGCAGTCGATAGGGACTTTTAGAATTGCACGTTGACATATTGGACTGCCGCGTGTGACATTGTGTTAAGGCACTGGGCCGTGCCCGGCAGTGCCTTAAAACGACGTCACATTACCTTAAAAGGATGTCACACGTGGCGGTCCACGTTCTCGTAGTGTAAATCTAAAAGTCCCTAATATCTTTAGGGACTTTAAAGCCCCCATCACACAAAAGTAGTTCTCACTACGTTCTCGAAAATGTTACCAAACGGGCTCAAACTGTGTGCGAACGGAGCTGAACGTATTAGCAACTGTTTACGACCCGTTTAAGCACTTCATGGACGGGCTCGGACTGGACTAATGTCTATAATACGATCCTAGTTCGTTCATTAACAGTCCACAATACGTCCAACTCGTCTGTACTCGTCCACAGTCAGTTCATATCAAGTTCAGATCGGGTAAATTTGACATTTCCAAGCAGTCCAAACCATTCTTACTAGTTCGCAACTTGTTCTAACTAGTTTATAACCCAACCACCCCGTTCAGAGACAGTTCAACTTGTCCTCATCTCGTTCTTAGTGTGTTCGAACGCGCTCCTATCGTGCGTGTGCAATCCCGTCCTGGTTCGAGGGCTATACAAACCCAACGCGATCTTGGTAATTGATGCTCGACCACATCACGTTGTAACACGTTCCTAGTAGGATCGAAGTACAGCAATTCCGTTCATAGTACGGCAATTCCGTTCGCAGTACGTCTATCTCGTTTTAAGTCCGTTGTCACTCCGTCTAGTTGCAGGACGGGGAACATTTTGAACAGGCTCAAAGTTCTAGAGCACCTTTCCCGTCCAAGCCAGTCTGAGCCCGTCCATGAAGTTCTTAAACAGATCGTAAACAGTTGCTACTACGTTCACTCCGTTCGCACACAGTATGAGCCCGTTTGGCAACATTTTACAGAACGTAGTGAGAACTAGTTTGGTGTGATGGGGGCTTCACTTGAATGTCTTGATCTGCAAAGCTTGAAGCGTTGAAGTTGAACGGGAATGAGGAATGGCGAGAACGCGCTGGGTCTGTATAGCTCCCGAGCCAGGACGGGATTGCACACGCTCTAGGATCGCGTTCGAACGCAATAAGAACGAGATGAGGACGAGTTGAACTGTCTCTGAACGGGGTGGTCGGGTTAAAAACTAGTTAGAACAAGTGGTAAACTAGTTAGAATGATTTTGGACTTATTATGAACAAGGTAGAACTAGTTAATAATGGGTTTAAACTGACTACGGACTGGGTTGGACTGCCTGGAAATGGCAAATTTACCCGATCTGAACTTGATATTAACTGACTGTGGACGGGGTACAGACGAGAAGGACGTATTGAGGACTGTTTATGAACGAACTAGGATCGTATTATAGACATTATTTACACATTCTGCCCCGACCACAACCCGTTGTACGATTTTCTAGGACGGTTCCGGAACGTAGTGAGAACCAGTTTGGTGTGATGGGGGCTTTAGATTTACACGACGAGAACGGGGACTGCCACGTGTGACTTTTCCGTAACCTATCCATCATATCGCTGCATTTGATTGGCTCAATAGGGTCATATACATCATGCGCTAGTCATCAATATTCATGTTACGCACGCACACAGAATCTGATGCGATAATTTATTAAATACGAGATTTTATACAAAAATTACAAGTGCAAAGCTAACTTTACTTAAAATAAATGACATTGCGAGAAAATCGGGAGGCTTACCGTAAACGAATGACTACCCAGGTCGTACCTTGTCCATAAGCATTGCGAAATACTGGTTTAGTCCAGAATCTGGCCGGTTTTATTTTGATCTCCACCACACCGTACCAACGTAAATATTCATATATTCAAATATCAATATGCAGCGTAGGATGGCTAGGTTACGGAAAAAAAGACGCTGCCGGGCACTGCCAGTGCCTTAAAAGGATGTCAATCGTGGCAGTCCACGTTCTCGTCGTGTAAATCTAAAAGTCCCTACTATTAAGTGGATGACTTTGGTCTCTCGTTATTTATTTTCTTACGACAATACTCTCTGTACAAACTAACAGTTAATGGAAGACAAATCATGTCCTATTATGCCGCTTTCCAAGTCGTCTCACACAATTTTAGCGATCCCGGTTTGGTCGCATCCCATTTTTGTAGTAACAAACCATGTTGTATGTCAGAATGCTTTGTATTAGAGCCTGATAAAACAAAACTAGAATTGTTATATCTACGTGCAAATCATTCATCATTCTCAGAAAGTGTTATCTTTGATTTCCCTTTTTTAAGAGTGTTTGAATGTTTTTATCCAGCCTGATGTGTCGGTTATGCACATTTGTAAATATAAACCTATTGCTTGGTATGGAGGGAACTTATTAAGATATACTATACTATATTTGTAACGTTAGATAGATCTAATTTGTCAGGTCAAATTCATAACATGTTAGTTTAGATAGTAAGTTAGATCTCTTTAGACTCATGATTCATCAATTGGTCTGTCAGTTTGCTCTTTACCTCTAGGCTCTATGTAATATAAATTCGTTAGCGTCTTACAGTCTTATTGAACTTGTTAATCTAAGTCAAGTTCTAGACTATGGTCATAGTATATTAGAATCTATATCGTGAATTCTTTGTTAAACTAGAAGTCCATGGTGTTAATAAGTCTGCAGTAAAAGTCAGACCCAATAAAGAACGTTATTAGATCTCGACCTTAGTCTCTACGTTGGAGTTTAGAGCCGAGGTCTACTCTAACCAATGGTCCAGGGGCCGTATTCTGAACCCTGTGTTATCTCTAATATTGTTGTATCTTTGAAGATAAGATAAAGTTGGTATTCTGAACATTGTTGTAACTTTTGTTGTATCTTTTGTTGTATCTTTTCTCTCATTTCTTTGGTCGCGCCTGCGCTCAAACTTTTGTGCGCTTGTAATAGTGCGTTGTATTACAAAAATGGCGCTTATTCCTCATTTGCATATGCGCACGGGAGATAATATGACAAGATAATTGGTATTCTGAAAATTGTTGTATCTTTTATCTTATCTTATCTTGCGTGGTATTTACAACAATATTTACAATAGGTAGGGGGTTGTTGTATCTTTCGGGGTGATATAATGGCGGCAATATTCCTTGCCCAGAACCAACTTCGTGCCAATAGACGAGTTAGAAGAAGATTGTGTGTTGACCGGAGACATCACAGATGAGAACTTTCTAAGAAATTACATGCTAGGATATGACGATTTTAATGCTCTCATCTATAACCACTAATTGAAAGCGTGACTTGTCTTCATGATCCACATGCCACAGCGCATATGATGACGCGCGTAATAAGCACTCAATTTACTAATTACGCCCAAGATTGGTATGCGCTAGGCGCATCATTAGATATGGCATAAAGTATTCCTATTAGTTGACCTTCTTATCATGCTTATATAAAATAGATTTTGATTGGTAGGGTCCATAAAAATGGGCGTGTTAACAGTGGTCTAAGATAAGATAGAGGCGGTCCTTCAAGAGATAACACAGGGATAATATGATTTTCAGAATACCAACTTCCAACAATATTAGCGCTGTGTTATCTCTGAAAGATACAACAAAAGATAACACAAAACTTACAACAATGTTCAGAATACCGCCCCAGGAAGCAGGGCTCTATAGTCATGAAGGTGTTTGGTTGGATAGATCTGCATCTAACTTAGACAGAGAGTGTCGCGTAGACACGTATGTTCATCGAGTGTCTATCCAATAGACTAATGACTAGTCTAGTATATGAATTCACAGGAGAGAGTGCTGAACTTAGATGGGCCCGTTCTAACTCACGTCCTAGACCGATCTAGGCTAGACGGTCTAACTGTGAGTCTGACTGGACCGATCCCGAAGATCACCTCGCGACGGTTCGCTTCCTAGATCGCCCTAGTCCAGCCTCTGTACCGTTTCCATGTCGCGCGCCCAATCAGCTGATAAAATAACACACTCTCAACGTTGAAAGTAGACCTTGCCATTCCTCTCATTCTATTCTTTTGGACGGTAATTTGGGGGATCGCGCGATGTGTGGCATCGATGCGTGTGATAGAAGAACAAAAAAGCGGACAGAAGCTGGACTAAGAGCGCGCCAGACCGATCTAGCGTGCAGTGTGAACATAAACTGTGCCAGGAAGCGATCTTCAACCGGAAGTAAGTATGTTTTGGTGGGAAAGTAATGAAAGAGAGGGAGTGGTTACAGTATAAGATTAAAAAAGAGAATAATATAAGGAAAGATAGAGAGAAAATGATAGAATGATAAAAACAAAAAATAACATAAGGATAACAGAAAGAGAAAATTATAGAATCATAAAAACAAAGAAAAACACAAGATAAGGTGATAGAAGGAAGAAACGAAGAATAACATAATGATGAGAGAAAGTGATAAAATGATAAAAAACAAAGAATAACATAAGGATGACAGAAAGAGAAAATGATAGAATCAAAAAAACAAAAAAAAACAAAGAAAAACATAAGATAAGGTGATTGAAGGAACAAACGAAGATCAACTGAAATAATGATGAGAGAAAGTGATAAAATGATAAAAACAACTAATAACATAAGAAAAGGTGATAGAAGGAAGAAACAAAGAATAGCGTAAAGAAAGACAGAAAATGAAAGTGATAAAATGATAAAAAACGAAGAATAATTTAAGAGAAGATTATAAAAAAAGAAAAAAAATAATAACATAAGGAAAGACAGAAAGAGAAAGTGATAGAATGATAACAACAAACAATAACATTAGAGATGACGGAAGGGAAAAAAAAGGATAACGTAAGGAAAAAAAGAAAGAGAAAATGATAGTTTTTGAATATTTAGTACTAATTTATTGACTAAAAACCATTTGTTTTTTTAATCTAATTTTGATTTCATAGTCTGTTCCAAATGATTAAGATTGTTGTGTTTCAAGAATACTTTCGTATCTTCTGCAAATTATTTTGTTTTAGTACACCGTAACAAAAATTCAAATCGTTTCGTTTCGTTTCATTTTTTTTTCTAGCATGGTGGCATACTTCAGCCAAATGGCTGTTCTTCATCATGGCCGTGCACATGTAAAAGCAATCACAATTTTACAAAGAAGCGTACATTAGACTAACATGGTTGTCTAAAGTAGACATAAAAGTGGGCCTAATATCAATCCTTGCGGTACACCATTTTTTAAATGTTTATTTTCAGATTCAAAATAATTAAATACTGTTTACTGTGTATGTTCATTTATATAACTGTGCAATAGTTTGAGGAGTTTTAGTTTGTATAACAATATGCCTTTTAAGATCTAACAAAACTCAAAGTGCTTCCTCCTTATTTTCTTAACCTTTATTTATATTCAGAAGAAAATCAATTGGTACTAATGTAGTCGAGTGCTTTTGTCTAAGTCCAAATGGTTTTTTCAAGTAGAATATTGCTCTGTCTAGAAAACAAACAAGCCTCTCATCTAAACTTTTTTCAAATATCTTTGCAAAACATGGCAGTAAAGATATTGGCCTATTATAGGAAAATATATCGTTCGGTCCGTTATTGTGAATTGGAACAATTTCCGAGATCTTGCATTTTTGAGACTTATGCCCTTTTGAAAACAAATACTAATGTAAATCACAATGGCTAACACAATATATGAATAGCCTTCTTCACAACCTTATTCATCATAAGATCATACCCTGGTGACTTATTATTATCTAATGCAGAGACGATATCAATGATTTATTTTTCAGTTATTGGTTTTAAAAAACAATGAGTAGGGATACGACCCTTTCATTTGTCTTTTATAAGATATATTACGAGATACATTAATATTTACCATATCGGATGGTGACGTTAAAGGTCGGTCCCCAGACGTAAATAATCATATCTGATTGATACACGTCTGTAAAAACCCAATACACACACACACACATTAATATTTAAAGTGTTAAGACTTTGACCCACTGTGACGCAATAATCATCACAAGTATTTACTACATTGTTTACGCCAGTCAATAACTCGTTACCTACTTTGAAATCAATTTGTTTATTTATATTCAAATTACTTTTCCTATTCAAAAGATTGATTATTAGTTTCCATGTTTGAATCATATTTCCTTTCAAGTTATAAACTTTATCTGAGAGGTATTTCTTTTTTGCTGACTTTACTGCATTAACATATTTATTTTTAACATGTTTATAAACAGATTTTCTATAATCCGTAGGTATTTTCAAAAATGTAATATATAATCTATTTCTTTTTCTTATACAGATCTTTCAGCTCCTTTGTATACCAGTTTTCATATATTTTAGTAAGAGAGTCCATAAATTGATCATAAACATTGTCTGGATCTTATATGAATCAACATCACTTTGGAAATGAAAAACTGTATTTGATACTTTCAATAATAAATTATCTGGATTTTTTTCATTAATTCGCCGCTGATGTACATAAACAGGAATTTTTTTGGGAAGGAAAAGAATAACCACACAGTGAGAACAAATACAGGAAAAGGATCAGATACATCGGCAATTACTAAACCAGAGAGTAGTTCACAGTTCTTGTTCACAAAAATATGGACATATGATTCAGTAGTGTCAGTAATTCGTGTTGGTGAATTTATCAGTTGGTGAAAAGAAAAGGATTGAAATATTTATAAAAATTCATTTACATATGTACAATAGTCAATCTTCTCGTGGGAGTGTCGTAGTCGAGTGGTTTAAGGCGCTTGACTAGAGATGCGAAGGCCGAGGGTTCGAATCCCGACATGGCACTAATATTCTTTGGCAAGATATTCACCTGCACTTGCTACTCTCCACCCAGGTGTTAAATGGGTACCCAGTAGGATGCGACCGTCATTGTTGGTCAAACAGTTTTGAGCGTCATGTAACATCTGTCGGGAATACTCCCCATGGAGGGGGTTGTGCATTCTGCGGGCAAGTATTGAATCCGATGACCGGGGTATAATATATCTGTAAAGCGCTTAGAGACATCAAAGATGAATTATGCGCGATATAAAAGCGGAGTTATTATTATTATTATAATAATAACAATATAACATTACATTTATTATGCGCTTAATACGGTTGTTTTTAAGCGCATCATTGTCTGTCTACAAATTATCAACCAAAACTTATAATGAACACACAAATTATGAATCTTTTTTTTTTCTCAATAAATCATGCATATATAATAATTAAAAAGAAATCAAACAAACGATCAAACATAAGATAAAACATACAAGGAATCAGATGGTGTTCACCTCCTTTGACCGACTCACAACTTAGTCCGTGTAGAATATTATTCCTGAATTAAAATACGTGCGTTTTTAGCAAGGTCTTAAACTGGTCAAGGGAATGAGTATTATGAATATGCGCTGGTAATTTGTTCCGAAGAATAGGGGCACTTACTGAAAAAGCTCGATCGCCATATCTTGCAAAGGTACGAGGTCCAAGGGTTAACTGCAAGGTTGATGATGATCGAAGAGATCTTAGAAAACTAGAACAATGTAAGGAAATCAAATCTGAAAGCTATTAAGGGGCATGACCATGCAGAATTTTGTATGTCAAAAGAAGAACTTTAAATGTTATACGATGGTGTATGGGAAGCCAATGAAGAGAACTCAATATTGGGGTTATGTGCTCAAGTTTTTTTCGAGAGAGTAACAAGCCTTGCAGCAGTATTCTGAATTATTTGAAGTGCAAGTAGGTATAGTCAGGTCAATATACGGTAAAAAACACCCCAACCCCCCAAAAATTGCAACAAAAGTTTTTTCAACGGTTTCTAGTAGTATTCGACCTCAGGAATAACATACTAAAAGTATACCAAAATCGAAGGTTCAGAAAGTTGTTATTTTCAAGATGGCGTCCAAGATGGCCGCCGATACCTAAAAATGACCATACATCCCTTATTTTCGTCACAAACTGATAACCATCTTTGCAATTTGTGTTGTGATTCTCATTGTTCCATAGCTTTACATACTTTTTCAAAAATTCATAACTTTCTTATTAGTTATCCGATTTCGCTCAAACTCTTTTTGATTGGTTTGTCTGATTTTTCTGCTTTTATTGAAAGTAAGTTATTTTTGGAGTGGACGTGCCCTTTAAGGCAAAGTATATTGTTAAAAGACCAGCACCTAATGTCTTCAAGGCAACTGCTTAGTTTGCGAGCCGCATCATCCTTCCCGTTAGGCTTCAGAGTTATATAAATCTGAGTGTCGTTGAAGTCTCCCAAAAATATGCATTCTTTCTTTTCATCATTAATTAATTTTAAAATATTCTTTAACACAACATTAAAATCGTAAACTATTTTACTATGTGGCCTATAAAACACACCAATAATCAAATTCTTTCTACTTTGAGGTATCTCAATAAAATGACTTTCGCAAGTATCATTAAATACATTTAAATATTGCCTTACTTTAAACTCTAGTTGATTGTGTATACAAAGACCAGCTCTTCCACCTTTCCTATCATTTTGTTCTGATCCTGTATATTGCTAATCTTTAAAAATAACATCAGGGCCCCGTCTTACAAAGAGTTACGATTGATCCAAATCAATCGTAAGTCCTCCAATCAATCGCAAGTTTCCATTCTCCTATCTCTTATGTACATGGTTGCGATTGATATCAATCGCAAATAAGTTACGATTGATATCAACTCTTTGTAATACGGGGCCCAGGAGTATTTTATTTACCTTACCAAGTTTCCGAAAAAGCTAATATTTTAAACTTATGATTTAACATTTCTAATAATTTTCTTGTGTCAGCACCATTTTTGTTGAAATTTATGCAATTTACATACAAAACAGATAATAAGTCTTGTGAATATGTTTTGAAGGTTCCACTAAGTTCATGTACTGAAAACTGGTTTAGATTACTATTAATTGTAATGTGAGTACTTCAAATAGAATATGAAGAGTGTACCTGTGATGGCATATGGGGACATCTTGAGCACATAATAATTATAAAAATCATTGCTTGGTCAAAGTTAAGATAGGTACTGAAAAAAACATGTAGAGCATTAAGTAGGTGCATCATAAATACAAAATGAACTGAAAATATGTTCAATTGAAGAAAAAAAAATCAAATTCTAAATAATCTAAATGGAATCATCCGACTTTCATAACATTATCAATTGGAGAGCAGGATCAATTTTCTGGTTGTCACATGCAAGATTAGAAAATGTGAAAAACGGTTCTAGGACGCCGACCCCCTGGACAACCGCCCCCGGATAAGCACCCCTAGGATAAGCACCCCAGGTCATCCACCCTCTAGGACGACTACCCCCTAGGACAACTGCCCCCGGACAACTACCCCCGGACAAGTACCCCCAGACAAGTAGGCCTACCCCTACGACAACCATCCTCTAGGACAACTACCCCCGTACAACTATCCTAGGGGGTAGTTGCCCGGGGGTAGTTGTCCTAGAGGATGGTTGTCCTAGGGGGTTGTTGTCTGGGGTAGTTGTCCGGGGGTAGTTGTCCTAGGGGGTAATTGTCCGGGGGTAGTTGTCCTAGGGGGAGTCATCCTAGAGGGTGGTTGTCCTAGGGGTGGTTGTCCTAGGGATGGTTATCCGGGGGGATAAGTGTCCGGATACGGTGAGGTACACATGAAAGTTTGCCGTTGTATTAACAAGAAAGAAACAGAGAAATGGAGATAAGATAATAACATGGTTTCCGTGTTTAATGCGTCTATTCGAGTAAGGGTCCACTATGTTAATTTTGCATGTCATTCTACATTTTATAGGCTTAGAATATCGTCATTCACATTCAACTGGTGCAAGCATTTCAAAACATCACCAACAAAAAAAAATAAAATATGTGATGACCTATAAGATGAGTGAATGATGGATCATCGGCAAAACAATATTCCTTCTAGCCATTTTTCTGATGGCTAACTATACCAACGACCTACAAGACGGACATAAAATGTCTGTCTGGTAAGCTGTCGATATTCATGAGCATTATGCATATTCAATATAAGACTAATCCGAATGAAAATTGTTATTTGTTAATTCTAAGCCCCCTTCGCCAACAAAATTCACTGTCTCCGTATGCGGGAAAAAACCATGAGAGATTATGTAAATTTCATTTACATATCTAGTTTCACATTTCCTATCCTTATGTATATGGTCCTAATTATTTTGGAGGCCTGGTAGAGGTCAAGCTTGTAGATAGTACTTGGAGTACACTGAATTAGGAGGTTTGGAACAATTGGCCGGTTAATAACCTGTAGTCGTAAAACAGTTTTTATCAATATTGCATTTCTGGAAGCTCAAATAGTTGAAGAATTTTAAAACGGGAAAGCCCAGGTATAGAGATAGGAAAGGGGTCTATATATTGTTGACCAACAAACCTGCACGTATACTTCAGTGCCACGCCAATATCAAGGATTTCTCGGATGTAACAAACCAGGTGAGAAGTTTGTTTTATATGATTTTTTTTCCAAGGATTTCTCGGATGTAACAAACCAGGTAAGAAGTTTGTTTTATATGAATTTTTTCCAAGGATTTCTCGGATGTAACAAACCAGGTGAGAAGTTTGTTTTATATGAATTTTTTTTCCAAGGATTTCTCGGATGTAACAAACCAGGTGAGAAGTTTGTTTTATATGAATTTTTTCCAAGGATTTATCAAGTACAGAACATTATACACAATCGTAATAAACTGTTGAAAACCACTAAATTAATCAATCAGTGGATCAATCAATACTGGCATAATTTGGAAGTATGACGTAGATAAGTAGTATTCCGATGTACGAGATGCCTTCCAGAAGTTAAAAAAAAAAAACTTTAGGAGAGGCATTTACTTATTTCAAACAGGTATACAATTCTAATATCCTTTAAAGTATTTAAAGTAGGATCATCTGACTTCAATGCAATTGTTGTAGTGCTGAAGCCACTGTTTGGAGGTCCTTGAAAGCCCTCAAAGATTAAGGTGTACAGGACCTTTCTTTAAACGACTGTACTTGAGGTTCGTCTTCAGCTTTGTGATCACCTAAAGGTCACAGGGGTCAAGGTCTTGACTGTAGGGAAGGTGAGGGACAGTTATGATGTCCATATTTGCCAAGCAGTTGGTTACCAGGATGGAATTGTAGAATGTGCAATGTCTTGATACAGGCGTCACCTAGTTTGTAGGTACAAACCCTTGTCAGTCGTTGTTCATAACGGTGTCTGCATTTTGATACTACAATAGGCTCAGTGCAATGCCATAAACTGACGTATCTAGGCTCTGCTGAAGGATTTAGGAATTGCGGTTACTTGTGAAATTAGAGTATCTGCCTGTAGTGTAGGTGCCACCGACCCGGTCGGAAGAGTTATGGCCTTTTGCCATGAAATCTTTTTCCTGAAATGAAAACATCCTTATAATACTCTTTGGTGACTTTCTGTCAAGAGGGGACCCAATGGATGTAGATGATGCCCTTGCTGTCGAAATACGGGATCATCATGATGCTTCCAGACGGACCTGCTTAGCCTGGGTTTCTTGGGTATGGGGTAGCCAGGAGGCTTCTATATATCTTGATCTCTTGATCCTGACAGTCCATTAAGCTTCGTTACTGGACACCACAGACCAAATTATGGAGCATTTCAAAACTTTCTTTAGCGTTTTTTCTTCTCACATTTTAACACCAAAGTATATTGCATAACGAAATTCCAAATTTTCTTCACGTCCCTACTGCACTCTGAAAAAAATATAGTCAGATGTGACAAGCAGCGTTAAGTAGGGTATGTTCTGAGAGCTGTCACAGTCGTTCATACTTCAACCTGAAATTAACGCTGGCCTGTCAGCTAAGAAGATTCATATTTAGGATATATTTAACTTACAATAATCTAGGACATTTATTCACTGTTCTCCCTCCAAAATGTCAAAACGTATGGAATGCCCTCTCGTACTAAAAGAGAAAACAACTCGTCTTAATGTCTTTTTTTTAATAAATATCAAACTGTTTGTTGAGGGTTGGTGGAATGAGTGGCTAGCAGATTCACGTCGATATATAATGGTCGCGCACAACAACAGACGAAGTCGTTTCGGAACATCATAATGAAAAAAAAGAACCCAAAACGTACAAATATGAAAACAAGCACGCAAACAAAATATGAGGCATACAGTAAATACAAGTAAGGGCGAGGATTCAAATGAAATCAAACACATAAACGTAGATGCTAGATGAATAATAGATTTTCTATAAGAATCACTGACTTTAAAAACAGTTGTGTACTTTAGCCCTCTATGTTCTCTTTATTTTTAAGGTATTACAAAGTGTTGGTAAAAATATTGAATTCCTCTGAAACTGTTTGATCTTATAAAAAGATGTTATAGGAATATTTTTAACCAATCTCCACTGCTGAAATACAGATACTTTTTTTTTAGTAAATTAAACAGTAATTAATAAATCAATTATTAGTTCCAAGCTGCCTGTATATAAAACAGCCCCTGGTGTTGTTTACTAGCGCCATCTACTGTCGTACATGGTCCTTGGTATAATCGATATTGAAACTGTGTTACGTCTCGGCGCAAGCCTCGACACCGTGGTGACCTCGCTGAGCGGGGAAGGGACTGTATTCGCATGGCTTATATCCATGGTACAGTGTGTGTCTGTGTAGTGTATGAATCAGATACACATCTCCGTTGCCGTTCAATATGCACAATGCATAGACCTACGTGATTAGTAAGTCCATGGTAAAACCCTCTTCGGCAACCGTCTCAATCTAGTCTCAGCTTCGACTGATCAGCTCTTGGATCAATATACATGTATAATAAACAAGTTTCCAGTAGGCCTACGGGATACATGATCGAACTCTTATTATTTGTTCAATTCTTATGTCTGAAATGTATTCAGGAAAGAATATCGGAAAGAAAGCAATATGAAAATGAATGACCACAAAATCGTTCAGATATAGGCCTACATGTAATAAATACAAGAAATATGTCTATCTAGATAGTCTCCTCTCTTTCTCTCTCTGTCTCTCTCTTTATTTCTCTCCCTCTCCCTCTCTCTTTCCTAAAACACGGTAGTTTGTTTGGCGCTAGTTCAGAATTATATCTAGACTTCGACCCCTAACTCCGGCGTGAAGATACCCTACTAAAACATACCAAAAATCAACTAAATCTTCATCGATTGTTCAAATAATGGTCATGATTTAAAAGCCGTTATGTTTCTTACCTGTTTTTGTCAATTTTCTTATCTTTTGAGGAGTATTTTTCTGAAAAATGAACACTTTAATATACACTTTCTCACAGGTTTCACGGCAAACCGCTGCACAATACATGGTGGGTTGCGTGCGGTCGAGCGCCTGCGTGAAGTTATCTACCGTAATACTTAGGGTATCTCCACCCCGGAGTTACGGGTCGAAATTTGGATATGATTCTGAACTAGCGTCGTTTGTTTTTTCCTGTACCGTTTGGATTATAACCAATTATATTTCACCGCGTCTCTCTCGATCTCTCTCCGAAATATTATAGGCCCTTATTATCATTGTCATATATATCATCCTCATCTACATGCATAACCCAAACCCACAAAAATATATGGTCACTTCACGCAAATGAGAATTTCTATCGTTTTGTGATTATATCATTATCCTTGTCATATCATCAACATCTACATAACCCCATCAAAAACAAATATGGTTCTTAATTTCACGGTAATGAGAACGTCTATCGTTTTTGTGGTTATTATCCTTGTCATTATATCATCCAAATAAAATTCAAACATGGTTTATTTCTAATTCGATACCAGTGATTTACAAATGTTGCTGAAATGACATGTTTTTCCGGGATTTGACCACCCAAATAAAATTCAAACATGGTTTATTTCTAATTCGATACCAGTGATTTACAAATGTTGCTGAAATGACATGATTTTCCGGGATTTGACCACCGAAATACAATTCAAACGTGGTTTATTTCTAATTCGATACCAGTAATTTACAAATGTTGCTGAAATGACATGATTTTCCTGGATTTTTCGCACTTTTTAAAATAATTTATACTTTTGTATGCGTTTGTTGGAAAATGACTCATTCCCAAATTTACAGACAGGCAAAAAATATGCTTATTTAGAAGCATTCATGTCAGGACCTGCGGAACGGCGGTGCTCGGGGGTCGAACCCTCACCTTTGAAAAAGAGTAATAGAAAGAAAGAAAGAATAGCGACCTGCCAGTGTCACAAATGAGATATCCAAATATGCATGCTCATCTGACCGTAATTTATTGCCTAGAGCCCCTGAGCTTCTGGGGGCTCCGCCCCCTGGACTCCACGCCTATTAGTAAACTGCCTGTGTCACAAATAAGGTATCACAATATGCTCATCTGACCGTAATTAAATGCCTAAAACCCTTGAGATTCCGGGGCTCTGCCCTGGACCCCATCAGGGGCCCTAAGGCCAGCCCCTGGATGCTCATCTAACCGTAATTTCTTGCCTAAAGCCCCTGAGCTTCTGGGGCTCCGCCCCTGGACCCACGCCTGTTAGTAACCTGCCTGTGTCACAAATAAGTTATCACAGTATGCTCATCTGACCGTAATTAAATGCCTAAAACCCCTGAGCTTCCGGCGGCTCCGCCCCTGGACCCCATCAAGGGCGCTACGGCCCGCCCCTGAATGCCCATCTGACCGCGTAATTAATTCCCTCAAACCCCTGAGCTTCTGGGGGTTCCGCCCCCTGTACCCCAAGCCAATTAGTAACCTGCAGGTGTCACAAATTAATAAGGTATCAAAATATGCTCATCTGACCGTAATTGAATGCGTAAGACCCTGAGCTTCAGGCGCGTAGCCAGGGGACAGTGGGGCAGTCGCCCCCAAAAAAAAAAAAAACGCCGGCCAAAAAGAGAGAGAGAGAGAGAGAAGAGAAAAAATAAGAGGACGTAGGAAGAAAAAGGAAAAGGAGTCGAGAACGGTACAACGAATCGTCTCCTTTCTCTAATAATTTAATGAAACGTCAAAGCTTGGGTGAAACTGAATTCAGACCAGGATTAAGAGTCGATAACGGTACAACGAATCGTTCCTCCCTCTAATAATTTAATGAAACGTCAAAGCTTCCGCGCTTCGCGCGGGGGAACTGAATCGAGAACGGTACAACGAATCGTTTTCTTTCTCTAATAATTTAATGAAACGTCAAAGCTTGGGTGAAACTGAATTCAGACCAGGATTAAGAGTCGAGAACGGTACAACGAATCGTTCCTCTCTCTAATAATTTAATGAAACGTCAAAGCTTCCGCGCTTCTTGCGGGGGAACTGAATCGAGAACGGTACAACGAATCGTCTTCTTTCTCTTATAATTTAATAAAAAGTCAAAGCTTCCGCGCTTCGCGCGGGAGGGGGAAAATTTTATTCAGACAAGGATTAAGAGTCGAGAACGGTACAACGGATCGTTTTCTTTCCCTAATAATTTAATGAAACGTCAAAGCTTCCGGGGGCAGAGGCTGCGCTCCCGGGGGCAGGGGGCACAGTGCCCTCCCACTTTTTCAAGAACGCCAAAAGTGCCCCTTTTTACATAGGAAAAAAGCCCCTTTAACTTTGACAAGTGCCCCTATTAATTTTTAAAGTGCCCCTTCCCCTTTCCACCTCTCATAAGTGCCCCTTTTTTTTTGACACTTACCCCTTTTCCTTCAACAAGTTCCCATTTTCCTTTGCAATATTCTCATAAGTGCCCTTTTTAATCTCTAGTAAGTGCCCCTTTTCAGGTAAGAGAAGCGCCCTTTTTCACTTTTGATAAGGGCCCTCTTCACCTCTGATAACTGTCCTATTCAAATCTGAGAGGTGCCCCTTTTGCTTTGACAGGTGCCCCCTTTCCTTTGTAAGAGGTGCCCCTTCCTCTTTAATAACTACCCCTTTTTAACTCGGATAAACGCACCTTATATTTTCACATGTGCCCCCTTTCCTTTCTAATAAGTGCCTCTTTTCCTTATGATAAGTGCCCCATTAAAAAAGAACCCCTTCTCATAAATGCCTCTTTTTACCTGATACGTGCCCCTTTTTCTTTCTAATAAGGAACCTATCCCTTTTTCATAAATGCCCCTATTCACTTCTTATAAAAGCCCCTATCAAAATCTGATGGGTGCCTCTTTTCCGTCGACAAATGCCCATTTTCCATTCTCATAAGTGCCTCTTTGTTTAGGTGTAAGAAGTGCTCCATTTTCACCTCTGGTAATTAGCCTTTGTACTTTGACACGTGCTGCTTTTCTTTTCTAATACTGTAATAAGTGTCTTATCCCTTTTAGTAAGTGTCCCCTTTTCCTCTCATTATTAAACGTGCCCCTAATTTCCAGCGACTAAGAGCAATTTCCCCCCAAGCTCGCTCGCTACGCTCGCTCCCATTATAGATGTTATAATTATGTTACTTATCAAAGGCCTTTTCAGTCTTCCGTTATGAGAATGTGTTTATAATCCCATCAGGATTGGGGTTTTCCTCTTTATAAGATGTACCGGTATTTTTCGCGCTGCGACCTCACAAATCTTTAAAATTTTCCTCGCTCGCTTTGCTCGCTCGCAAGTGAATTTTCAGACCATAGCATCCAACTGCAAAGTATGATGCTTAACCAATATCTTATATGATGTATAAAGAAAAAAATATTAAAATCACCCCTGATAATGTAATCACAATATAGGGGTATATACCAATGTCTAAAAACTTGTATCTTTTCGCTTTGAGATTTCCCTTTGATGGTGCCCTTTTTTCCAGAAAGTGCCCTTTTTTGTTGGTGCCCCCCCACTTTGGAAGTGAATCGAGAACGGTACAACGAATCGTCTTCTTTCTCTAATAATTTAATGAAACGTCAAAGCTTCCGCGCTTCGCGCGGGAGGGGTTGAAACTGAATTCAGACAAGGAATAAGAGTCGAGAACGGTACAACGAATCGTCCTCTTTCTCTAATATTTTAATGAAACCTCAAAGCTTCCGCGCTTCGCGCGGGAGGGGGAAACTGAATTCAGACAAGGATTAAGAGTCGAGAACGGTACAACGAATCGTTCCTTTCTCTAATAATTTAATGAAACGTCAAAGCTTCTGCGCTTCGCGCGGGAGGAAATTTAATTTAGACAAGGATTAAGAGTCGAGAACGGTACAACGAATCGTCTTCTTTCTCTAATTTAATGAAACGTCAAAGCTTCCGGGGGGAAGTGAATCGAGAACGGTACAATGAATCGTCTTCTTTCTCTAATAATTTAATGAAACGTCAAAGCTTCCGCGCTTCGCGCGAGAGGGGGGAAACTCAATTCAGACAAGGATTAAGAGTCGAGAACGGTACAACGAATCGTCTTCTTTCTCTAATAATTTAACGAAACGTCCCAAACCCAAAAATACGGTCCTATCACGCGAATGAGAACTTCTATCGTTTTTTGTAATTATTATTATCCTTGTGATATCATCCGCATCTACATGCCCCCCCCCCAATAAAAAAATACGGCCCTTTCACGCGAATGAGATCTTCTATCGTTTGTGTGATTATTATCCTTGCCATACATTATCATCCTCATTTACATGAACCACAACCAAAAAAGGGAGAATCATCAGAATATTCATGATGGATTCCGATTTATCAAATTGTCTCCGAAGTATTTCAGCGTTATATTGCGAAGAAGAACAAGAATGTATGTCAATACATGTACATCCAGTGGCGGATCCAGGGGGGGGGGCCCCTCCTAGCAAAAAACAGGTAAAAACACCCTTTTTGAAGAAAAAAAGAAGATGGGCCCCCTCCCCTGGCGCCCAAGGGGGTATGGGTGGCGGTGGGAGAAAAAAATCACCCTTCCCGAAGGGAATTTTTTTTTAGGGATGCCCCCCCCAAAATTGTGCTCACTACCCCTGGCGCCCAAGGGGGTGGGTGGCGGTGGAGAAAAAATAACTCTTTTTCGGGTGCCAAAAAAAAGATTGTGCTGGGGTAGAGAAATAAAGAGAAAGGGATAGGGATAGAAAGTGGGAGATATAAAGATAGAGAGAGAGAGAGAGAGAGAGAAGGGATAGAGAAGAGAGAGAGAGAGAGAGGAGATGAGAAGGGCTAGAGTAGAGAGGAGAGAAGGGATAGAGAAGAGGGAGGAGAGAAGGGATATCGAAGAGAGAGAGAGAGAGAGAATATCAAGTGAGAGTAACATAGGTCCACGGCTATAGAATTAAGAGAGACTCTCTTTCTATAGCCGTATAGTATATATTATACTGTATACGGAAAGGGAGATATTAGTCCAAAACACGTGTAGCAATTCACGAATCACTGACCTCTCTGACCTCTACCCGAGGTCAGTGGCAGAACAACATTCCTCAATAAGGGATGATCTCAAAATAAGAATGTGCAGTACATGATTGACTGTTGGGAAAACGTCAAGTCGACCTAATTATTGATTATTAAATCTTTGTTTGTATGATTAAACGTATCTTCTTCTTTTTAAATAAAGAAATAAAAATAAATAATGTTACGTTCTGTCTATAAATGATTACCCAAAACTGTCCCTGTACAACGACTTTGCAGGGTATTTTGAGATCATCCCCGAAATACATGTGCTCAGAAAATGCAAGCCTGGGATGCGTCTTCGGGCCAAGCCAACGCACATACTATACTACACTGCACTGCACTGGGCCTGGGATCAATGCCAGCGTGTCAATGCACACTCACTCCCACAACATACAGACACGGCCCGTTCGTTCACAGAGCTGGCGAAACAGCAAAGCCGAGTCATAACAAATGCATTTCAATTTGAAAACACAGAAACGATGGAAATGGAAAAATAAGTTAAAGAGAACAACACTGAATATTCCGGCAGGACCGAGCAGGAAATGCATAGATTTACGTACTGAATTAAGTACAGTAATTGCAGTACTTAAGATGGCGGCCTGATCGATTATAAAATTATATATTACGATTACAGTGTACAGACAAGTATTTTTTTTTTTAAATTAACGAGACAGTATAAAAATCATACACTAAGGCAACTTGACTTTAAAAAATTTATCTTCATGATTATATATATTTGATTAGTCTGGTAATATGATTTGGTGTCAAAACATGTTAATTATTACACTTTGACAATAGTGTTATATATGTGTTATGCTCTTCAGATGACATGTAAATTTTCGAACTGAGAGGGAGCTATACCAAATTTACCGGGAGCACCGGTAAATTTTTTGATTTAAAAAATTATTTTTTTCTCCAAATCAAAAGTGTTTTAGAGCCCAATTTTGTTAGAGTTGAGTGTTCTAACACTAGGCTTCACAATGATAATGACAATTTTAAATTTCATGATCCACAAAAATTGAAATATTCCCAAAAATTCGTATTACCTTTAAGAAGGCATAACATATTTACACAAATAAAGAAATTGTAAACGATAATTAAATACAAACATATACTCGTACAAGTAAATTATGAATACAAAAAAGAGTAGCAACAACAGCAATGGAAAGAGTTGACTAAATTTTTTTTTTTCAATATTTTATTTTGACTTATAAGATTATAAGATTATAAGACTATTATTCGGAAAATGGTCGTAAATGATCCCTCGTCTGATCCAAAATTCAACTTTCACTCTGAGTTTACAAAATATATTTGCAACTCTTTTTGGGGACCATATTTTATAGTCCTTGTTGTGGTTAATATGAACATGGATTTGGAGGCCCCGTAGAGGTAAATCAAATTTATGGCAGTTGGACTAGACTTTACTATTAGATTTGGAATGACTGGTCTTTGAATAACATGAATCCGTAACTGCAAAAATCTCTCATCAATAAGAATTCTCCCTTCTGCATATAGCTGAAAACATGCCAACGTAAGTGGCGCTCTGTTTGTACTGTCTAACGAATTTGGAGGGATTCTGCAGTCACACGAACTGTTTACTGATTGTTAATCTTTCAAAATGTGTAATTACCGAGCAATATAAAAAATGCAGATAATAACTTATTGGCATAATACGTAATACATAAAAAAGCAACGTACGTGTTTTATAATCACCGGAAGTTAGTGTGTCTGCAAAATCGCCGAGGAATCGGAGGCGCAATGCATTATGGGAATGTATATTGCTATATGCGGTAGCGAGAATTGTAGGAGTTGATATAGTTAGATGTAGTATACATCTCAAAAGCCTTTCTGTACGGACAACAAAAACGGCATGTAATATTAGTTTGAATCACCAATATTAAACATACATCATGTATATTGCAGTGGCAAGCAAATCAAAAGGATTGGTTGAAGGGAAGCCCTGGATAACACCTTTGTGCAATAATACACAAAGGTGTTACCCAGGGCTTCTCTTGGTAGACTTGGATTCTATAGCATACATGATTGGTAGGGTATGTCACCTCGTGCCCTTATATCGACTATCATGTTTTTAGAACTTAGCGAATTATGGAAATTTGTGTCGTTGAGGTAACCACTATCTTTGTAATATCTACTTTTGCGATATCTTTTTTTAATTAGTCTTTGATATTCATTTGAACTTTAATATTCTTTTAATTTTACGGGGGGAAATGGCTTCCCGGGGAGGTTCGATACCAGACGAGGAATAATTAATTAAAATACGAGAGAACCTGTAAAATACCGGTCGCCTAGTCATCTTTGAGTTTCCTAAATTTACTAGTGATAGTGTTACCCGTAGCTTATAAAAACAAACGTCATTCTAGGACCTACCTATCGTCACGCACAATGGGTGCACATACAACAGACGAAAGAAAATTTCAACTTCGCCAAACGAATAATTAAACTATGCCATGACATATATAAGTGATTGGCGAGTAATTATTACTGAATTTAACGTAACTGAGAGCGTTCATGTTACATGTGCTACAAAGCAAAAGAAATAAATAGAGATTGTTAGGTATAACATGATTCGGAGTAAAAAGTATGAAAAGCTATTATAAGATCGACAGTCAATTAAGAAATATAAATATCTATACTTGATAAATTTCAAGAGCTATTTATACAAAAGTGTGCATTTGTGACGTCATTATACCAAACTGTTTGGGTAACGTAAATTGGGGTTGCTAAAGTAAGAAGAAAAAAGAAAGCTTGAGATGCGTCACGAGTAGTTTGATGTCAGCTTGTCCCCATCACATATTTCCAAAATACTCGGACAAACCTTTCTTGAAGATTTGATTTGAATGACATAAAGAAAGAGCAAACAAATCCAAGCCAAAGTATATTACAATAAAAAACATTGAATTTTATATCTCCACATGGAGAATATTTATACATGTACATTAAACACAATAATTCCCATATAAGCCATCACTCCCTTCCCCTTAACCGTCTATTTGAGCCTGTGATTTTTGGTTTCGACTCACATGGGAACCTTATAATTATGAGGCTTTGTATATGGTTAATCTGAAACTGCAAGTTCGAATAGCCTCTACTATTGGTACCGGCCTGCCTCGGAGTGGGCTAACGGTTTGAATCTGTTGATCATCTGTCGTCAGCATGGATTCGGGAAGCTCAATTGGTAAGATATCGTTGACTGGGGCTGGTCGTTGAGTTTGATATACGCTACAACTTGATAAAACATGATATTGTCATCATCGAAGCTGCATTTATTCTACATTGTCAGTACAAAACCATACAATCGTTGAATGTAATCGAGGGAAACATTATGATAGAAATTAGCACACTTGCAAAATATCGAAATATATGTAACATGACATATATTAGGCGTGTTATTGTTGAAGAGGTTAGTATTAATAATTAATGTTATACTGATGACAATGAAATTTGTGTAGAGAATTATGGCAGGGCACAAGAAACGTCTATGTTCAGAGCAAGAAAGTGTTACTTTTGTAAAGTTCAACAGTTACATCGATCACAGTTTATGCTATATGCGAGGTAAAAACTTCAAAAGAAATTTAAATTCGCACGGAAAGCAGAGTTTTGGTACTGACAGACTAGTTTACAGCAAGACAACATAAACTTGGCACAGGTAAAGAGTAAAGCATTAACTCTTCTATTAAATTGTATGGAGCAGAAACATTTGTTAACACTATGGAATCGGAGGTCGCGTCATAAGATGGATGGGAATATCGGTGCAAAATGCTTTGGAATTATCAACTGACATCACTGTTTCTTGAAAGATACGTTAGAAGGTAAGGTAGATGCATGGACTCAAAGCCCCGGTCACATAGTCCTGGATCACCAGACGGTCTTGTTCCGGAACCCCTGTGTATTAAAAGATCAGCATTGGAGATGATGAGGCTTCCATGGGTAAACAAAATTAGTTTTATTATCATAAGTCTAGTGACGGAAGATCCCTGAGTCTTGAATATAAATCAATTTATTCCCAGTCATTCGTTTTACGGTAAACAGAAAAAAGGCATTACGAATGCAGCAGTTCTGTAAAATAAGGACCTTTCGTATTATAAAAACATTACAAGACCACAATTGACCCGGAAAAATCCAGGGCCGGTATTCAATTCAATACTTAGAATAGGTAAGAAATTTACTAAGTAAATGGCTAAGCTAAGAAGTTTACTTATCTCGTATTCAAATCGCATTTTAGACTTTTACTTACCTGAGACAAAATCTAAGTAAAATACTTACTGATAAGCATTGTGACATAACACGGTCAATCAAAAGTAATGCGCAATTAACGCGTCGCAATAAATGCGCGCTAATATAAATGTGCGCAGGTTATTCGATTTGAATACACCCTTTCACGGTTACAAAAGTGCGCATGCGCAGACATGGGCGCCATCTTAATTTACGAGTAAACAAACCATTGACCTCTTGAGGTCAGGGGTTTACGCGTAATTAAGATAGCGCGCCCATGCAAATATGATGTGAGCGCACAGCGCAGGCATCTGAAAACATTGATGACATCACTGACTGTGCTGTGCGCTCACATCATATTTGCATGGGCGCTATGTTAATTACGCCTAAACCAACTGACCTCTAGAGGTCAATGGTTTGTTTAATCGTAAATTAAAATGGCGCCCTTAACAGTGAAAGTGTGTATTGTATATTTTACAGTGTTAAGTTGACAAATTCAAACTGTTTGTAATCTTCTCCAATACCCCCAATGTGGGTGACATGAATTGTCATTGTCATTGTCATTGATACTGCTAAGAAAACCACATGCCTGCCAATCAAGGCCTCCAAATAATTGGCTTTAGTCTGGTAGGGAGCTGTCTTAAATTTAGGGTAAAAGAATTAAATACGGGCCCATGATCTAAAGGAAACAGCTCCGAACTTTTCCCGAATATATAGAGTCTAATTACGAATATCCGTACTTGATGACGGAAGCGATGCGGAAAGGCCTCGCCGGCCGTTCTAGAATCGTGAGGCGTAAATGGGTTAAGCATACTTAATATAAGGCTAAGGCGCCGCACTGTGGCGACCATCACTGGTTTGTCTGTCTGTTCATTTTGTTAGTGAAACTTTCGTTTTTGTCAACGCAAGTTAGGTTGGCTTCAGAGAGATGGTAGAATACAGACTTAATTCGCTGAACATGGTCACTATACACCACAGTATCATCAAGGTAGGCTTGACATCCCACCAGCTCTGAAGTCACTGCGTTGATTAACTGTTGAAAAGTGGCTGGAGCATTCTTCATTCCAAACGGCATGACCTTGTACTTGTACAGACTCTCTGGAGTCACAAAAGCTGACAGTTCTCTGGCCCTAGATGAAAGGTGTACCTGCCACTACCCTATTAGCAGGTCGAACTTAGACACAAATGTGGCACTTCCTATCTGATCGGGGTGTGGGGAATGTCTTATAAGTCTTATAATTCAACACCCTGTAATCTGTAGAAAACCGAAAAGTACCATCCTTCTTAGGACACAAAATACAAGGAGAATTCCACTGACGTTTACTTCCTTGAATGATATCATTTGCCTTCATATACTCAACTTCCTTCCTCCAAAGATCCATCTTCACCGGATTCATCCTGTAAGGATGTTGTTTGCCTGGAGGAGAGTCTCCAACATCAACATCATGGTCTACCAAACTAGTTCTACCTGGAACATCACCAAACATATTCCTATATTCATGAATAAGATTATCCAATGAATCCCTCTCAATCACCGGAATATGGCTCAACTCTGCACCAAGATTTGCGAGCACCTCAGAATTATTCAACCTCAATTCAGGCAACTCAATGTCAACTTCATTCCGAACATCGATATTATTATCCTTTTCACGTCCACTGACAATGACATTAGCAACAGGCTTCTCTACATCATCTCTATTGCGTTCAACATACTCTTTGGGCATGTTGATGTGACAAAGGCGTTTCTGCCTCCTTCGATCAGGTGTACGAATGATGTAATTCACATCACTGACTTTCTTATCACCAAGATACGGACCAAAATACCGAGCTTGCAAACAATTGCCGGGAATAAGCAACAGGACTAATACCTTCGAACCAGGTTCAAAGCTTCTCTCTCTAGCTTTACGATCAAACACATTTTTCATGTCAACATGCGCTTTCTTCATGTGTTGTGTGGCAAGTTCTCGAGAACAGATAAATCTTTCTCTGAACTTTGATACATAATCAAGCAGTCCACACTTCTCATCCTCAAACATCTTTTCTTTCAAGATTTTAAGTGGCACAAGCTCAAAAGGACTGAAGCCTAATGAGTCTTGTACTGACTAGCGGACAGCAAACAAGAGTTGGGGAAGACCTTCATCCCACTCCTTCTCACATTGAAAAAAAGTAAGTTCTCATCATACTTGTCAGGGTTTGATGGAATCTTTCTAGAGCCCCTTGACTCTCGGGATGATATGCACTCAAATTCACGCACTTAACACCTACCTGCGACATTACTTGTCTGAAAACCTTCGATGTGAAGTTCGAGCCCTGATCAGACTGAATGATTTTCGGCAAACCCACCAAGGTAAAGAATTTGACCAATGCTTTGCTAACATTCTGTGCCGTAATCCTCCGAAGTGGTACTGCCTCCGGAAACCTAGTCGCAGAAAACATTATGGTAAGTAAATACTCATGTCCAGCCTTGGTACTTGGCAGTGGACCGACATAATCGACAATCACTGTCGAGAATGGCCCATCAAAAGCCGCAATAAGCCGCAAAGGGGTTGGAGGGATTTTCTGATAGGGTTTCCCAACCATTTGGCAAACTCGGCATGTTCTACACAAATCGGAAACATTCCGTCTTAACCCTGGCCAAAAGAAATGTTTCAAGATTCTTTGAGCCGTTTTGTTCACACCAAGGTGTACACTAAGTCCAACTTCATGAGACTTCATGAGAAACACCTAAGATTTTCCTACGAAACACCTTAGGCTCTACAACTTGGTGAACTTCTCTCTAATCCTCGTCAAGTGAGGCATCTACTGGTTTGCATATCCTCATCATTACCTCACCCTTTCTGTAGAAGCAAACACTTTCTTTACCAGCCTTTTTTTAAGACAAGAGCACTAACTCAGAATCTTACCCCTGAGCATCTATCAAAGAATCCTGATTCAATCCTATCCTACTTTCACCAACCTGATGAACTGTGCTACTCTTTTCAGATGGCTTGCCACGACCTACTAGACAGAAAACACTACCATCATCTAACCGACAGAAAAAACTCTTTCAAGGACACATCATTTGAACTAGCCTTCTCCGAAGACTGTTCGAACTTTCTCTTCTCCTCCTCCACCTTCATAGCCATCGATCTGGTCAAAACACAAGATGGAAATACGCTTGGCATTTCCTGAACCAGCTGCTCTGTTTTCTCATCAGAGACATGAGTCAAACTCTTCTTTGGATACGACAGACCTTCTCACCTGAAATATCATTACCCAACAGTAATGACACTCCCTCAACAGGCAGGGTAGGTAAAACTCCTACCACAACCTCACCTGACACAATATCCGGTGTAAAATTGATACCATGCAGCGGAATCCTAACTACCCCACCAACTCCCTTTACAAAAACCTCTGAATCTACCAACGAATTATCAGAGAAAGGTAAAATTAATCGAAGGTAAAATGGCAGCACTTATGAGACTTTGAGAAGCCCCTGTATCTCGAAGAATTTTCAATTAAAGCCTCTTCACCACCACATGACAACCTTACATAACCTTTAGACATGAAAGACGTGTACTGAGCAGACACAATGCTACTGTCCCGCTGGATGCAAATAAGTGCATTAGGAACCACCTTCCTATTACCAAAACTTTTTTTCATCTGAAGCTTAGAGCATTTGGACATCCTGTGTCCATCTTGTTTACAATAATAAAATGGGCCAGGGCCAGGTTTCTGATTTTGGGTCATCTTCCCAGAACCAGGATTGACATTAGGTCCACCTTTCCATGGGCCTTTGTATCTACCAACCCTCTTGTGAGTCAGCACATATTCATCTAAACGCACACCAGCCTTCCTCAAATCTCTCACTGTCCGTTCATCCAAATACTGTCTCAAATCCGGAGAAACAGAACGTTTCAGCTCCTCAAGAAGAGCAAGCTCCTTCAACTGTTCAAGATCGTCAACACCAGTTGACGCCAACCATCTCTCAAAATGCAAAACCTTCTGTTGAACAAAGTCAACATAAGTTTCATCCTCTGCCTTCTTTCTGATGCGAAAGGCCTGCCCGTGCGCTTCTGGCACCAACTCATAAACCCTGAGAATTTAGTTTTTGAGCACATAATTCCCACTCTGCTCTAATGACAATGAGGCATAAACCTCCTGAGCCCAACCTACTAAAGTACTCTGAACTAACGTCGGCCCAAAAGACCTGTCCCACCCCAAATTGATGGCAACTTTTTCAAAATGTTGAAAGAATTCTTCAACCTTAAGCTACTCAAATTTTGGGACGAGTCTAATATTCCGACAGGCATCAAACGTATTCCTAGAATAGTTGTTACTCCGCATGTCCAACTTCTTAGATCAGAAATCTAAATTCTTAATTTCTAACTCAACCTCCCTAGTTCTAAGTTTTAATTCCCTCATCTTCAACTGAGCTTCAAGCGTCTTGAGGCCTAACTCAGAAGCATCAGATTTAGTCAAGGAAGCTGAAACATCATTATCCTTACCGCCAACAGCACTCACTGGGGCTGACCAAACACCCATCTGAATTTAGAATCCCTGATCGAGAGTCCTAATATCAGCCTTCCTATCTGACGTTCCAACAGGAATTTCCAAAATACAAGCCGCTTCAGGCAACTCAGCCTTGTTCAACTGCTCCAACACCTCAACTGTGGGTTAATCTCCAAAACTCCAGACACCAGACACCCACCCCAAAGGGAAACAAGCTAGGATTTACCTAACAAGCACTTAATAAAGGCGAATGCCCATAAGGCAAACAAGCTATTAGTAGCTAAACACAGACTAACCCACATCAAAATGTAGCCCTTAACAACTACAGACAAGCACAAATGTGCAAGACAATCCACAAAGCGGCGAGAGAAAAAATAAAAACACCGCGCCTTGAAAATAGGCTAAATTCTCGAAAATTCGAGCGTGACCCTTACTAGCTACACAGGTGCGAATCGCACACATACACACACACACACACACACACACACACCGAACATGCACCTGAACTAGCGTATGACACATAACCGCAGTAATACACACAAAGCTATACGGGATATATACGAAACGTGAGAACCCTCACCAAAAAGTATCTACCCTGAGTAGAAAAGTGGGTTGCCCGTTCAACTCCAAGACAAGATCCCAATTTGTCACGGGTCCAGGGCAACACAAAACCATGACAAACTGATCCGCCACCAACGACAAAGAATACACAAAACCGCCACAATAAGTCCCAAAACACATATCAGTCAGGAGGCCAACATCTATGTGTTAAGATGTATTTGATAACGAACGTTTTAATCAGTAGTCTCACATCCAAGCACACGCAGGCGCGTCACAAAATAAATCTGCAACCGTGGATTTTGAGGTCACAAACACTTTTGTAGAAGATCTGAATCACTTTTACTGCAGATTTGACAAGGACTTCACCGTTGAGAATTATATTTTTGCTATTATTCTTAGAGAGGCATTAACTGTAACAAGTCCTAAAAATTTCGGGGTTAACCTTACTGAACATGAAATAAGGGTGGTGCTTGAATTAGTGCGTGCTAACAAGACTCTTGGACCTGACGGTATATCTACCAAAGTTCTTAATTTGTGTAAAATTCAACTAGCATGTATCTTGACCAAACTTTTCCGATGCTCGTTGGAACATGGAACTATTCCTTGGAAATGGAAGATGTCCGTGTTTAAACTCATCTCAAAGAAAAAGAAAGCTACTGAGCTAAACGATTTCAGACCTATTTCACTTACCTGTAGTGTGATGAAGTGCTTTGAAAAGGTGATGCTCAGGCACCTTCTTAAATACTCATCTTCACACATGGACCCTATGCAGTTTGCGTATAAGTGTAAGAGCCTAAGAGGGGGTTGATGATGCCGTTTTGACATACTTACACAAGATCTACTCTCACCAGAATAAAAGTAAAACGTATGTCAGATCTACATTTGCAGACTTCTCTAGTGTATTTAATATTATTCTAACTCATATATTAATGAAGATTGATACCTTTTAACGTCCCAACCCGGATTATTTTGTGGATCCAGAACTTCCTTAGTAATCTGCCACAGAAAGTGATAGTGGGTAATGTTCAATCTAGTGTGAGAATTTTGAACACAGGAGCTCCCCAAGGATGCGTCCTTTCTCGTTTACTTGTCTATTTGTACACCGGTGATTGTCGATGTTTCTCAAGCGAGTGTAGCATCATCAAATATGCAGATGACACCGGTTACCGGTCATAACCGGTTACCTTGCATCTGATAATATTTAATCATATACTACGACGATAGATAACTTTGTAAAATGGTGTGACGATCACTTCCTAAAACTAAATATATCCAAAACAAAGGAGCTGATCATATATTTCCGACGAAATGCTAGGTACTAGGTACGACCATAAGCAATTCGACAGACTGGTCAAAGAATGCTGAATTAATTCAAAAGAAGGCAAATCATAGGCTGTATTTTGTAAGGACCTTAAAAAAGCTAAGGGTAGACAATACATTAATAGTCCTTTTCTACAAGTCCCTAATCCAGAGTGTAATGACGTGCAACGTATTGTGTTACTTTGCCAATGCAACAAAAAAAGATCAGAAGAAACTCAATAAACCCAGAAGAATAGTTCAACGTATATAAGGAATAGACCCGCCTTTCCTTGATAAACTGTGTCAAGAAAGAGTCTCATCTAAATTAAGATAGGTAATGCCCAATCCACGGTGATCCACCCACCCTATGAGAACTTTAAATTTAACCGTTTATGCCTCGTTGACACTTGCACGCATTTTGGTCCCGCACTGTCCCGCTCTATGGCGTGCCAATGCGTTCCGATTAGTGGCACGCAGTCGCACGCAGGGTAACGTCTAATTTACGAAAAGTTCACGCAATGCGTAACCACTAGGACACGCATTCGTAGACTATGCGCATGGCATGCGAAAACTGCGCGGGAAGTATGCGCAGCCAATGCGCAAGTTGTGAGCAAATTAGTCGTTAACTAGTCGTGAACATGCGTGCCACTATAGGCCAACGGACACGCATCGGCACGCATCGGCGCGCACTGGCACGACTAGGTAGCGCATAGGGTGCGCATAGTTCACGAAGTGTTCACGAACGTTGGCAAACAAAATTGTCGTGCCAAAATTTTGAACATTTTGAAAATTCTGTCACGCATTTCACGCACGGCCCGCATCCGCCTGCATCCTCCCGCACGCTACCACGAATACTTCCCGCATTGGCACGCAAGAGTATGTGTCTATGCGCAAACTATGCGCAAACCAAATGCGGGCAAGTGTCAACGGGGCATTAGCCTAATACGTCTGTGCGCACCGCGCACACAGAAAACTCGTTTCAGGCAATCTTTTGTCCCTAAGGCCATTCATCTTTTTCACGCACAAGCCTGGAGGTCTGCCACTGAAATGTAAATACCGTTTTCTACTTATAAATATTGCTCCGTTTTCGAATGTATTAATTATTTTCAGAATGTTATTATGTTTTATATTATTGTAATGTGTATTTTTTCTTGATTAATGTACATATACAGTGATTGTGAAATCAGTGAACAAAGAATTTTCTGAATGGACAATAAATGGCAATTCAATTAAATATGTGGAGACTTAAGTCTGAGACTGCAGATCATTTTCGGGCTCTAAACATTTTAAGGGAGAGAGTGAAAATCTTGATTGTTTGAGACTTAAGTCAATATATTTTTGTATTGAAATGGGAAGCACTATTTTAGGCTAAAATCTAGGCTACCGTGGTTATTCGAGATCCATCTTTGTATAATCCAACGATTTTCAACCGGGGTGCAGCAAGACTTCTGAAGAGGAAATAACGTCTTAAAGATGAAAACAGATGTCTTTCTTCCTCATTCGTTTTTCTCGCTCGCTTTTATCTCTCGCAACATAAAAAACCGGTTTAATTTCAGACAGCTAAGTGACTGTATACTAAGCAATTCGTAATCGAATTGCCCGATATGCTTTCTATTTGACAGCAATGAGCCCGAATATATTAGATATTTTACATATCGAAATGACATTTACCACGCTTCTTCGCTTTAGTTGTTCACAACATTTAGACACACTTCCTATTATCGAAGTGACCGAATATATGATTTTTGTATTCATGTATTAGGCAGCGAGGTGCCAGCATACACAAACTTCTATATTTTTGACAGCGCGCTGTTGTGTATTCTCAACAATTGATATTCATCGGACATCCATAAAACAACACGGATGTACTCATGGAAGTATTAGGGAACAGGAAGTGCCCAGGAAAAGTGTACGTCAACGCGAATCCGTTGCGCCGCCACGGAACTTTTTATAATGTCCGTAGAGTTTGCCAGGATGCCAGGGACGTCCTTCAAGGTGGCCTGATATTTACGGATGAAGGACGGATGTAGCCTGACCGTGCGTGATAATATCGTATACCCCTCATCCGTTGTCATCCGTAAGGCGATACGAGATTGGGGCCTAACCATGGTAGATGGTAGTAGACCAACTGGAAAGGAAACAAATAAGATCTGGGGCCAGTATCGTTAACAATTTACAGCAGCGGTAACTCCCATTTCCTGCAGCAAATTCCAGTTTTTGCGGCAAATTTGGAAACTGCGGCAACTTTCCGTGTCATTAAGTAATAGATTGTGATGTAGAACCATACGGGCCAGTGAGGTTCCTTATAAAATTAATAAGCTGAACCTACCCTAATAATACTGTTAGTCACATAAATAAAGGCTTCACCACTGAGTTTTTGGTGTGATTTGTTCAATCATGACTCGTTGAGTTTTGTGCGGTAGGGCTACAATCCATATATTGATTATGTATATTGCAAGTAGTCCACATTCATGAGGGTTACAGACTCATATACTTTCACTGACATATCTTGATTCCCGAAGAGTCATGTGATTTGAGATGAATTTTTTATAACATTTTATAATAATACATGTAGTTCTCTTTATGATCTGAAAAGAAATGACCAAAGATGCCTTTCATGACTAATATACTACATGTCTGTGTAAAAGATCTATTAAACATTCACACCATTGCTCTAATAGCATTTATAGAAACGTCATAGAATTTACTCCAAATAGATTTGACATCCTTCATTTTTATAATTATGACTTGTACTCTAGGAGTTTGAAAAAAGAGATTTATCAATTTTCTATAGTTATTTCATTAATCCAAATTTTGAACTTAGGTTACTGTTGTTTAGAGAAATATGAAAGTGGGATGAGTTGCAGGTGTGGACGTGTTGTGTTTATAATTGCAGCTGAAAGTTCATGCTCTACTATGGGGCATCTTACTTCACACACTGTCATTTGGCTTCTGAGCTTTAGACAACAAGGTCCTTGTCCTGCCTACCATATCATCATGAGCTTCTCATGCTATCCTTCCTTTGCATAAATGCATTACATGTATAGGCACCTGCTCGTATAGAGACATATTGTTAATTCATTTGTATAGCATGTTCATGAAAGCAGTGAACAGTAAAAATTATAAAGTGAACCGCAAGGGTCTGGCAATGTTTAATATATTTATTGTTAACATCATGTTTAACAGTGGATCCGGGATTAAGGTTAAGAAATCATTTTGTGTTACAACATAACCATTACAAAATTGCCAAAAGAGCATGTCGTAAACATTGCTGACTTCTTGTAATGGTAATAATATGCTACGTGTTTCACAAACTGCAGGTCAGTGTTTTTCTTAAACTTTACTAAAGTTATTGTAAATGATAGAAAGAAGTGTTTTATACTATTTCCCCTTCCTACTATTCATCATGATTAAGCTGCTATCACAATACAGAGGAAGGTTTTCAAACTGCCAATGATGAGTAAGCATTACCTTGAAAATCCGGTTGTATTAGACTTGCTCTTGAGGCAATTGCTCCACGTCAATTTCCTAAACTATTAAACCAAATACTTAACTTCATCCCTGGACCCAGCGCTAGACCAAACCTTCACCCTAAACCACCTTTATATCAATTGCAACCCTCAGTCTAACCAATTCAATTCAATTCAAGGTTTATTAAAAAAACATGTGTCGCAGCCCAATGGTTGCATTGGTCACGTATACAATTAAAAGACTCATTACATATTTCAAACATAGAATACAGTTACAATTGATTTGTCAATATTGAATTCTATATAGTTAATATGGTAATATTGCTTGGGCGGCAAAAATAAGAAAACGGAAGATAACATGGAGTCAGAAAAACGGAGAGGAGAAACATTACGAAAAAATGTAAAAAAGGCAGTTGTAAAAGTACCATCAAAAAATATAAATTGCATACATGTACTTTTAATGAGTCATTAAGACAATATACGAATATAAAAAAAGAAATGAAAATATTCTTTTCATAAAAAAACATTGCTGACGTTTGATATTGCAAGTATTTGTATTATTGCTTAGGAAAATGATACACAAAACTAAAATTATGGCACTTTATCATTCTTTTCCCTTCAGATATAAAGTGGCTATTGAAGGGAAAGGGAGCAGTATTTTGTTATATTGGTTTGATATTATCTTACGGAGAGTAACAATAAGGAAACTTCAACATTTATGAAAAGAGTATAATACAAAAAAAAAAAAATCAATTCATCTATTTTGATTAATTAGCTTGGCTTTATTGAGAAGATCGACAAAGTAAGGTAGGGGGCTATTTCGGAAACGATTGCCTTTGCACTTGAATTGTTGATATCTAGATGCATTGCGTAAGGCGATGGGTATGTTTTTCCGAAGAAGTAAACCAGGTACTACATGTTGGGTGTTTAGCTAAGGATGTAGCAAAATCCAGACAAAGCTTTTCCCTTTTGTATTCAAGCGTTGAAAGGTCACATAATTGGCAAGCATTGGTATAATTTGTGTATTGTGGACCCAACATGATTCTACATACTCGTTTTTGAACTTGCTCCGAGCTTCTTATTGGTTTCTGTGTAAGCCCACCATTAAAGACTAGGGTATAGCTTTCCATGACAGGACGGATATAGCCCGTATATACCAGTTTCAGACCAGCTAAAGACATTCCATATTGTTTCAGAAGCCTAAACATATACAACTTTCTATTACATTTTTTGAGGATTTCTTTGACATGTAGATCCCATATCAGATTGGATTGCACAATGACATCAAGAATTTTAACAGATTGAAAGTTTTGCAGGGGTGAGTCATCAATATAAGGAGTTAGTTCGGCAGGAGGATTTTTGGAGAATGTCACACTAAGTGAAAACACTTTGAAGGATTTAACTTCATATGATTTTGACAGGACCACTGACCAAAACTGTAGAGGACAGCTGGTAAGTCAGAGGGATCGGTTTCTTTATGACATTCCAACACAGTAAGATCATCTACGTATTTATAGCAATCGATTGGTATGTTTTCACAAGCATCATTGACCATCACTAGAAAGAGGATGGGACCCAATTTAGTTCCTTGGGGAACACCGGCATAATTAGGCATGTATTGAGATACAGTGCCTTGGTATTTGACACACTGTTGACGGTGTTCCAAAAAACTAACAATCCATTCAATGATGCATGGCCGTACATTGAGTTTGATCAATTTTTCTAATAAGAATGTTATGGTCCAGCCTGTCGAATTCTTTGGTGAATTTAGTACACACAGCAGTGTATAAAATCTTGCTCTTTTCACCATTTTCATGAAAATTGTGGAGTAAAATAACCAGATAACGGGTTGTCGATAAACCAGGGCGGTTACCAAATTGCCGGGCGTCAATTTCGTCTACGATATCCTCAAGGAGCCATTTGGCTATGAGAGATTCTGCAATTTTTGCAAATTGACTTGTTAGTGCAATTGGTCGGAGATTATTAATGTTTGCTGGTAATGATTTCGAAATAGGGATTATTTTAGCTTGCTTCCACTGTTGCGGGACTATCCCTTGTTGAAAGGATGAGTTAATCAGATCTGTTAAAGGTAAACATAATTCATATGCAAATTCTTTCAAAATCCGAAGAGGTAACCCTATACCTTTCGACAAAATACAGCCTGGAGCAGTCGTAGCAGGAGCAAAGTCGGGTAACTAAAAATGCCATGACAGACACATAATTATGCTATGAATTTATCTTTGTTTCTTTCCCAGATTTGCTAAAATAAAACATTGTAATATTCATCATGAATTACCAGTCCACTGTGCTTTGCTCCTATATTGTCAGGCACAAGAGGCCATGGCTTTGAAGTAAGGGGAAAAACTTCAAGACTGGAACCTCAGGGCACCCCATGATCTCCCAACAGGAAGCCCTCTTTCTCAATCCCTGGAACAAAAGTATAAACAGTTCAATAAATATTAATCAAAAATGTATGAATATACACATAAAATTTAATTATTTAATATTTTAGTTGTCTTGAATGTTTACTTTTTCAGCAAAATTTGAAGGTTAATACTTGTTCTGTTTACTTATCATTCCTTTTCATGTATTTAACCCCTATCTACATGAGCTTCAAATGTTAATTCTAAAAAGAAATACATCGGAACTTAAAATACACTTTAAATAAACACTACAGCAACTTGTTAGTAGATATGTTGATGCACACATGGCAACCCCTGAGTTCATACTTATCAAACCAGCCCTTTTCATCCTCCTCCAATTTGGCCTTGACCTTACTCGTTAAAAAAAAATCCTTTTACTTGACAAACTAAAGAGATCAAGTTTAAAGATCAAAGGTAAATATTTATCTTGCGGTGGTCTATTCTCTTTAGGACATTCTTGTTTCAAGCACATACTCAGAGAAGGAAGGCATTTCGTACTGCGACAAGTCTCTCTGTAAATTTTCCTGTAAAATGAGAATCGCAAAATTAATTATGAAAAATTAGGATGATCATTTAAACATCAATGGGCATTTGCAGAATTAACTATGCAATTTTAATTTGAATTCCTGAATTTACTAATTTACCCCCCCCCCCCAACAAAAAAAAAACTTCATAATCCAACATTAGAGTTCATGTTCAATTTCTTGATCTAGCTTTATTTCATCTCTTTATGATCTAGGTTGTCTCGTTACTGTTCATTTTATCAAATTGAGGAAACGCAAAATAAATATAGATCCATGACAGAGCAAATTAAATCATGTTCCCAACAAAACTAATGTCAAAGATAGAGGCAAAGCCAACAAAGAGATTGAGAAACACACAGGCACCACTTCCACTATATTGTAGTCTAGATTGAATATTTTGGCAGATATATTTCATCGTGTGTTAATTTGTTTTTAAAAAATACATTGGATTGGCACGACAGCTACGAGAATATAAGTTAGTCCAAGTGCTAATTTTGTATTGTGACATGGTGACAATACAAAATCAGTAATTGGACTTACTGTTTAGGTGGGGTTTGTATCGGGTACCGGGCGAGGCGTTGAGGGAGAAGGCGAATCACTCATGACATTTAAGGGCAGGCCAGTAGCAAAATAACAAGAGGTTCAGTTACTGACAACAGCAGTCACTGTTACAATGTTTGCATAGTCTTAAAGATAAAGTTGAGTTCTGGTCATGCGATTGCATTGTGAAAGAATCGATCAGAAAAGGTTGATCATCTAGCATATAAGTATTGGTGTGTACTGCAAGGCTCTGGAATCATCAAAATGATAAGAAATTCGGCCCAGTCTTGGTAAAGTTAAAAGCACTGTACACAGAAATATGTATATCGGACTACGCGAACATGTGGCATAAAAATCCATCCTGATTTGTTTGGTGTTACATGCCATATTTAGAATATTACGGCATTTGAAGAGCCATCGTTTTCAGGGAACATTTTTTATCTGATGTTCTTCCACACTTGCATAATAGCAAGGATAACGCTCACAATTTTTTTTCTCACCTCTTCCCAGAACTCAATCTCTCTCTCTCAGACTAAAGAGAGAGAGAGAGAATATCTAGACTAGACTCTAGATTAGATTTCTGTTTCTAACTATAGAGTCTAGTGAAATGAAGACACTGTTTTGGTTCTTGCAGGTTATTACAGGAGTTGCCTTTTCGATATTTAGGTTGAAATCAAACTTGGATTTTCGGTTCTAAAGTTATTAAATCCGACAGTCAACTCCGAATAACAGCGTCGGATGACAATAGGGACTGGTGCAAAAATGACCCACACTAGCCCGGTCGCTGACCGCAGCTTCCGCTATCGGCTTGTGCTTTCTATATGCGCACTAAATTGGACAATCTCTCACGCACGAGCTCTCATAATCAATCTTTGTTTAACCGCCGGAAAAGTATTCAAGTATAAAAAAGCACATAGATGTCGATTTGCGAATACTATTATTCGTATTAAGGAATAAAAAACAAAATTTTAAGCACAGAAGTTGGGTTCATTGTCAAAGGTGATGGCAGACGACGGCGAAGCAAATAAGAGCTAACGTGCATGCGCGAAGTCGTAATTATCGTTTTTTAAACGATCAATTTGTTATTGGTTTTTTTTAACGGATTTTTCCTTCTATGGCAAATAGTCATAGTAATAATTAGATTTGTTATGTATATGTTAAAAGGATTTGGTATCTTTGTCTCGGAATCTAAACAAAATTCTGGATTTAGTTCATGCTGCAATCGTAATTATAAACCTTTATGTCAGTCAGTTTTCCTAACGGTTTTTATAACACAACAGTCTATTGGGGAAAATGAGTATGGTAAAACCGGTCACTCAAAGATTTTCACTTTTGTGAGGCACTTCATGATCATTTTGAAGGGCAATATTTTTAGGGTTTCAAAATTATACCATATCACAGACGCTAATAACACGTAGGGCCATGCATCTAAGATTTGGCATTGTTAAACAATGCGTTTAAATTTGTTAATGTTGTAAGTCAGAAGTTTAAAGAAACGGGCAGCTGGAGTGGCATAACACTGCGAGAGTGCACGAAAATCGCCAAGAACAGAGATTTGTAATTTGGGAAAGATGTTGCTATCAATGATAGATAGACGGATATGCAGTGGCGTATATAGAGATTTAAGTCAACCACGGCGAAAAAAATATAAGAATTTATTAGCGTCTGTCTGTCTTTATGATATTATGAGGGCCTCGTAGAAAAACAGCTCCAAGATCGCAGTTCAAGCAATGTTAACTTGGGTTCGGTAATAACCTGACTTCATACAACATTTTCAAGGGTAAAAATATAGGAACTCAATTAGCTAGATGTAGTTTAGACCAGGAAAGATCTGCCCTAGCTTTAAAGGTATAGACCAGTTTTGGAAACGCCCCCTCTCAAAAAATGAAATGGAAGCTCTCATTACCAATCATGTGAAAGGATATGTTTTGAATAATACGTGATGATACAAACTTTGCCGGGAAACCGCCTACTAATTGATATATTTTGTAAATTATTATATCTATTGGGAACAAATAGATATCGCGCACGTGCGCGCACGTGTCGCGTAGTCCCATGTACATCTTTCTGTGTACAGTGCTTGTAACTTTACCATGACTTGGCCAAATTTGTTATCATTTTGATTATTCCAGAACCTTGCAGTACACACCAAGACTTGTATGCTAGATGATCAACCTTTTCTGATCGATTCCACAACGTTTCTTACACAATGCAATCGCATGACCAGAACTGGTCTTTATCTTTAGGCCTCCGAAGAACGTTTTCGTCTCACTATTCAAATTTTGCTTTGTGGTAAATTTTTAATATTTGGTAGTTGAAATAACCTGCTCTACTATCACGGGACTTTGTCTCAATGGTCTACTCGTTTGAATCCGTTGATCATCTATCGTCAGTTTGGATTCGGGGAGCTTAATTTGTAATATACCTTAAACTGTGGCAGCTTGTTCAGTATGATGATGAAAAACTCAGTTTTTAGTTTTTCCACTTTTGAATGTACACACATTTCCAATTTGTCATGGTCGATCATTTTTTTCATTGTGTAGCGACCACCACCTTCTTCAGCAAAGAGATTTACAGGTTCTGATTTCTTGAAGGAATTCGATAATAATAATGATAATAAATCGTTTCTTTTATAGCGCCATATCCAATTTAGAACTGACCAAAGCGCTTTACAAAACAAATAATACATCAATCAATCAATGAATTAAAACTCAACCAAAAACATGATAGAAAATGTAATGAGGTTAATTACAATGTAAATAGGTATGTCTTAAAATGCTTGTTAAATAATTCAACTGACAAAGTACAGCGTAATTCAAAATGAAGTTGTCTAAGTAGGGGTGATGCGTGATAAAATGCTGTGAAGGTGAACATTCAGTGATTGGCTGAATGCAGTAACCTGTTTGCATGTGGACAACGAAGAATCAAATATCAGCCCTAAGTTACGAACATGATCTGATGTCTCAACTTGAGAATTACATACAGATATAGAAATATTTTCTGGAATATGATGTCTTAGTTGAGGAGATACAATAATCATCATCTCTGTCGGCTTATGCCAAAAGGGTGGGTAGCGTCGCGACGCGTCGCGCTAACTTGAACGCGATCATTCGTCCAAAGCTCCCCCCCCCCGCCCGGTTTTGTCGAAAGGGTGCGTTGGATTGTTAGGGCGCGTCATGTCAGGTGACGCGACCAATTGGCACATACGGGGAGGGGGTGTATTCCAAATATACGCGTTCAGAGTCCCATGCCAACAGCGCGCGCGCCTGTTACGTACGTACGTCGCGTATGTGTTGTACTGTGTGTATGGTGGATCGATCGCGAGCTGAGAGAGATGGAGAGAGAGTTAAGTTAAATTTTCTTTCGTCGATTATTTCGTCAAATTTTTTTTTTAAAAGCTTAAAATCAAAAAGGAACTACAACTAATTGTAGTGAACAAAACTTATTTGTGCTCGCGTCCAGAATTTTTGGACCCCAAAGCGTATTTCTATTCTTTTTGGCATTAACAAAAAATTAAACTTAAGCCTAAGGCTAAGCCAGGCTTCGCCTAACTCTAAGGCCTTAGCCAGGCCCAGGCCCAAGGAAAGCTTAAGCTATTTTGGCGTTCCCAGGCCCAGAAGCCCATATAGGCTCTAATTTCTTTATTATTCAATCAACCACTTTCATATTTGGCACATGGTCATGTTAGTCCGGGAGCCGGGGAGGGGGTCAACCTTGCTGGGATGGAAACCAATTATCAAGTGCACAGATGTAAAGATAACATAGCTCCATATAACAAATTGACCGTCTGGCATGTTCTAAGTGGTGGGTGTGGCCAGGGCCCCCCCCCCAAAGCGGCCCTTTTGACGACAAAATAGTATTTTGTAAACAATATTTTAAGGAAACCTTTAACCACCATGAGTTTGGTGTCATATGAAAGAAAATTAAATAATCTACATTTTGATACCTATTTCAACAAAATTAGGCTTAATTTACATTGCAAATTTAAATCAAAAACATGATTTTTGGTGATTTTTTTTTCGAAATATTGAATTTTATCAAAAAAGATTATTTTCCATATATCAAAATCGGAAAAGTGCATTTTTCATAACTTTCCAAGAATTTGCTTATGTACAGAGACGATATCCCGTGAAAGGGAGAGGTTTATATATCTTTTCAATAAAAAGTTATAGCAATCCAAAGTTATTGATTTGATTTCCACAAAAACAACATTTTTGCCCACATGTGTATTAACTGTATGCATATACGTGCATTAGTGTATTAAGGACCTCTTTGGTGTGTTACATCGAGTTTTAAAGATGAATTTTAACTAAAACCTCTAATCACCATGTATTTGGTGTCAAAAGATGGGTAATTAAAATACCTTCATCCTGATATCAATTTCAATGAGTGATGTAGTGTGTGAAATATAAATTTTGAGCCAAAAGGTGCTTTATTGTAGATATTCCTCTGATTTTGGCCAGTATCTCGGTATATTAACTGGACAAAATGATTAGACATTTAGTAGTGCAGAAAGTTCAAAGGATTTGGAGCGCTGAGTGCAATTGATAAGTTCTTCTTCTGTACTCTGGGATGTTTCAAGAAAATGTGGACATTGGCAGTTTCCTCCCCCAGGCGCGGATCCAGGGGGGCCAGGGGGCCCTGCCCCCCCCCGCCAACAAAAACAGAGAGAGAGAGAGAGAGAGAAGGAAAAGAAGGTAAAGGGAAAGAGGAGAGAAAGGGAAAGAAAGAAGAGGAAGCAGAAAAGAAAAGGGGGAAGAGGGAGATCGGGGGGGGGGGGCGAAAGGGCCTTGCCTCCCAGGTTGTTGCCTCCCCCCCCGGCCCTCAGCAAAAAAAAAAGAGAGAGAAGGAAGGAAAGGGAAAGAAAAAAGGAAAAAAAAAGGAGATAAAGGGAATGAAATAAAGAGGACAAAGAAAAGAAAAGAAGGGGGATATCAGTTGCGATTCTCCCCCTCCCGCCCCCGCCAAAAAAGGGGGGGGAGGGAAAGGGAAAGAGGAGAGCTCAAATAAAACCAAAAAAGAGGAAGAAGAAAAGAAAAGGATGAAAATAAGGGGAGATCAGTTGCGATTAATTCGGCCAACAACGTGTAGATCGGGGGGGACCGAAAGGCCCTTGCCCCCTCCCCGCAAATTTAAAAGAGAAAGAAGGAAGGGAAGGGAAAGGAAAGAGGAGAGAAAGGGAAAGGGAAAAAAAGAGGAAGAAGAAAGGTGGGGGAGATCAGTTGCAATTTTTCCCCGCCAACAAGGTGTTGATCGGGTGGGGGGCGAAAGGCCCTTGCCTCTCCCCGCAAACTTAAAAGAGAAAGAAGGAAGGGAAGGGAAAGGGAAGAGGAGAGAAAGGGAAAGGAAAAAGAAAAGAGGAAGAAGAAACGTTGGGGAGATCAGTTGCGATTTTCCTCGCCAATCGTGTGGATCGGGGGAGGGGGCGAAAGGCCCTTGCATCCCTCCTTATCTGACCGTTATTTAATACCTGCCCTTGAGCTTACGGGGGCTCTGCCCCTGGAATCCACCTAGGGCCCTAAGGCAGGCCTTGGATGCTAATCTGATCGTAATTTAATGCCTAAAACCCTGAGTTTCCGGGGGCTCTGCCTCCTGGAGCCCACGCCAATTAGTGACCTGCCAGTGTTACAAATAAGGTATCAAAATATGCTCATCTGACCGTAATTAAATGCCTAAAACCCCTGAGCTTCCGGGGGCTCTGCCCCCTCGACCCAACCTAGGGCCCTAAGGCGGTCCCTGGATGCTCACCTGACGGCAATTTAAAGTACCAGAGCGAAGGTTTTAAAATGCTTTTATCCTTAATAATATTGGTATCATTGCAAAGGTAATGTTACAATCTTTCTAATAATTCATATTTACTTTTCAAAAATTGTTACAGAATTGACTAATCTGCTATCAAAAATGATGAATTTGCTACCCGTTTTTTCCGCCCTCGATCAGCCCGCTGTTCGCTGGTACGATGTGTGACGTAATAGGTTGGGCACATGAGCGAGAGTGCTCCAAAGCCCCCTCACACAGCTCTGTCCGCTGCATGCATTATACGTTTACGAAAGCCAGTCGAACGCGAAATATCCTATCACAATGTCCGAGCTTGAGGAAGAAGTTTTACTAAATTTAGATATCGAAGTTGATGAGCACAGCTCCACAACTAGTGACAGTGATTTATTTGATTTTTTGTATGTTTTATTATGCTCCACGCCGGAGTTGCGGGTCAAAAATGGATCACGAAAGTACACTAGCGTCATGAAATTCCAAAGTTCGAGCTGGCTGAGGCGAGCTGCCGCGCCGCACCGGCCCCGCTGAACTGGCGATCGATCCGTCATGCACTGGGGTGCCTGACTGGGCGAGACATTTTCTAATTTTTAGAAAGTGTAGGGCTATTTTGGCAAATTTCACAGATAAAAAAACAAAGAAGAATAGATGTGAGATTATATCTTGTGAATACCAATTACATATATGCACCATAAATGGAACTGCACGACATCATAAAAATGCAAAGCCAAAGGGACTCTTGCGATTTATCAACACTCGATCAACAGCAATCACCAATCATCTTGCACATGCCAAGCCATGACCGAAAACTTCACAGCAAATTACACAAAACGAAAGAATATTTGGACAAATCGATCTGCACGATTCACCCCCTCGTATTACATTACATAATTTGCTTAATATGCAATAATAAAATGTAATTTCCTGATTTCGAGAGATTGTTATTCCACTTTCATCAAAGCTGGCTTAGGTATGAATCATTCGAGCTGAGCGAGAGCCGAGCGAGAGGCCTAGGAATTTCGATCGTGCCCAACCTCTGACGTCATAAGTCTGTACTCCGTAATTATATTTTTCAAGCCAGGAAAAGAAGTTCTGAGAAGGGTCTTGGAAAAAGCATCTTATCGCGTTTCATTTATATTTATAATACTTTAGAGCAGATGATTTGTGTTCATATTGGTGTAAGCTTTCAGTACATGTATAATTTGTCCATTTTGTGACATTTTGTGACATTTCTTCGCTCAGCCCCCTGGACCAAACGACAAATATTGTCCTGCCAGTGTCACAAATAAAGTATAAAAATGCCATATGACCGTAATTAAATGCCCATACGCCCTGAGCTTCCGGAGGCTCCGCCCTTGACCCCCGCCGGGGCTTCGCCCTTAGACCCCACGCCCATTTACGCTACGCTCTTCCTGATCGTAAATACTTTAGCCTCCCCCCACCCACTTTGAAAAAACGTTCAGCGGGGCCTGCATGTAAGAGTGGTGGTGATGCGGATTTTTTGTCTGCCCCCCCCCAAAAAAAACGATTTTGCTCATTACGCCACTGCTTTAGTGGTCACAATTTCAAATTTCGGCCCCCTAAGAAATCCTGGATCCGCGGCTTTTTTCCCTTTTCCTTTCTCTCCTCTTCCCTTTCCCTTTCTCTCCTATTTCCTTTCCCATCCCTTCCTTCTTTCTCTTTTAAATCCTTTTCTTTTCTTCTTCCTCTTTTTGGTTTCCTTTTAGCTCTCCTCTTTCCCTTTCCCTCCCCCTTTTTTTGGCGGGGGCGGAGATTCGCAACTGATATCCTCCTTCTTTTCTTGTCTTCGTCCTCTTTATTTCATTCCCTTTATCTCCTTTTTTCCTTTTTTCTTTCCCTTTCCTTCCTTCTCTCTTTTTGCTGAGGGGGGGAGGCAACAACCTGGGAGGCAAGGCCCTTTCGCCCCGCGATCTCCCTCGTCCCCCTTTTCTTTTCTGCTTCCTCTTCTTTCTTTCCCTTTCTCTCCTCTTTCCCTTTACCTTCTTTTCCTTCTCTCTCTCTCTCTCTTTTTTGGCGGGGCAGGGCCCCTGCCCCTGGATCCGCGCCTGGGGGAGGAAACTGCCAATGTCCACATTTCCTGAAACATCCCAGAGTACAGAAGAAGAACTTATCAATTGCACTCAGCGCTCCAAATCCTTTGAACTTTCTGCACTACTAAATGTCTAATCATTTTTCTCCAGTTAATATACCGAGATACTGGCCCAAATCAGAGGAATATCTGCAATAAAGCTCCTTTTTGGCTCAACATTTATATTACACACATTACATCACTCATTTAAATTGATATCAGGATGAAGGTATTTTGATTATCCATCTTTTGACACCAAATACATGGTGATTAGAGGTTTTAGTTAAAAGTTATCTTTAAAACTCGATGTAACACATCAAAGAGGTCCTTAATACACTAATGCACGTAAATGCATACAGTTAATACACATGTTGGCAAAATGTTGTTTTTGTGGAAATCAAATCAATAACTTTGGATTGCTATAACTTTTTATTGAAAAGATATATAAACCTCTCCCTTGCACGGGATATCGTCTCTGTACATAAGCAAATTCTTGGAAAGTTATGAAAAAATGCACTTTTCCGATTTTGATATATGGAAAATAATCTTTTTTGATAAAATTCAATATTTCGAAAAAATCACCAAAAATCGTGTTTTTGATTTAAATTTGCGATGTAAACTAATCCTAATTTTGTTGAAATAGGTATCAAAATGTAGATAATTTAATTTTCTTTCATATGACACCAAACTCATGGTGGTTCAAGGTTTTCTTAAAATATTATTTACAAAATACTAATTTGTCGTCAAAAGGGCCTCTTTTTGGGGGAGGGGGCTTCCCCCGGCCACACCCACCACTTAGAAAATGCCAGACGGTCAATTTGTTATATGGAGCTATGCGATCTTTACATCTGTGCACATGAAAATTGGTTTCCTTCCCAGCTAGGTTGACCCCTAGGCTCCCGTACTATGTGTCAAGCAGGTCAAGCTCTGCAATCATAAACATATTTAGACTTGAGGTCCGAATATAAATGTTTTTTAAAGCTTTTTTTGCCAAGTGGTAAACCGTAATGCTGTATTAAACTGACCCTGATGATCGGGGGAGGATTTCACTAACGCGCGCAATGCATCGCTAACCCTTCGCAGGGGCTTGAACCCATCGTAGCCTCACCGAACCCATCGCACATGGACGATGAGTTGCTTTTGGATTTCACTAAGCGCCTGCGAAGGGTTAACCGTCGTTAACCCATCGCAGCTTAGCGGACGCTCAAAGGGTGCTTGTAGAGCTGCGATGAGTTCAAAAACGTAACTTCCTGTCATAGCGGTGCGTATGGCGGGAAATCCCTAGTTTGTTTTATACCGATTGTTAAGACCAAATGTCCTGCTTTATTGTTTAATCCATTTTCCGATTTGTTTTTTAAAATTTGTTTTGTAATTTTTTTAAATATAATTTTTGTTAATTTCGGGGGATAGGGAACTATCTTCACGTTTAAACAGATTCAGACGATATTGTGTAAAACTATTTTTCTCTCCTTATATCTTTCTTCTGGTAATTATAGGACAATTACCCTGGACAAACACCTCCGGAAAATTACCCCCCAAAGACAATTACACCCCAGAAAATTACCCCCTGGGACAATTATCCCCCAAGACAATTTTATTACCACCCCTGAAATTACTCCTTGGAAAATACCCCACCCCAAAAAAAAATATATTATCAGAGTGGACTTCCTTTAATGAACAGGGGGGGAGGGTAACTGTCATATAGGTGTAATTTTGAGGGGGTGGGGGATAATTGTCCACGGGGGTAATTTTCCTCCGGGGTGGTTGTCCTTGGGGGGTAATTTTCCGGGGGCAGTTTTCCGGGGGATGATTGTCCGGATACGCTTTCTCTTGTATTGTGAATTGACTTTAATTCTTTCTTTCTCTGTCTCAATTTACATTTCTCTTATATATCTCTCTTTCTAAATGTATCTCATATATCTCTCTCTCTCTAACGTTGCGAGTACACACTCCCTTTCCTCAACCTCTGTTGTCCTGTATATACATTTGTATGTCAATTTCTCTTTATTAACTTCTTTATCTTCTACATACTCCCCCCCCTCTCTCTCTCTCTCTTTCATTCACTCCTTCTTTGTTTCTTTTCTCTCAAGCTCATTCTAGTCAAAATATCCATCCTTTCTCAATTTTTTTCTCAGCATACTAAATTTATTGAGACACAGTTAACACATGCATCAGCTCTTTGATATTTGCAAAAGATATTCAATTCAAATTCCTTTCACTTTGCTATGTAGATATAAAAAAAGATATATATCTCATACACAGTACAATAAATGGTATTATAATAGAAACATGGACAACAATATTTCAGTCATATTGAATATTTGTGCAACTGCAACCCTATTTATGCTCTTTGATTACAAGAACCATGTCAATCAGTGGCAGATCCAGGGGCGATTTGGGGGGGAGGGGCGTGCGCCCCTTAAACAGGTAAGATAAGGACAGAAAAGAATAAGAAGCATGGGTTGATACCCCCCTCCCGTCTTTGTTTTCTTTTGGCGTTTTGCTTGTCAGAGAATTTTGTACCTAGAACGGCACACAAAAATACTGTGCCCCCTCCCTTTCTTGTGCCCCTCTACCAGAGAATCTTGGATCTGCCACTCTAGATGACAGCAGATCAACATTTCTATCTCTACCATGACTCACGTCATATAAAACTTGGGTGTAATTGGTGTCAGTTGAAATAGACAAGTAAAGTACATCACGCACAAATAAGGATTTGACTTCATTATTTTACTTTTACAAATGAAAATATAACAAGGAATAAACATTGCCAATTACCAGACATTAGGAAAAAGTTAAGGAAACAATGATCTATGAAAACTGATTGAACTTTCTGAATAGCATTACAAGGATCAAGTTTTCTTGAATGAAATTTTACTTGAAGTGTATAATTAACCGATTCGTTAAGGTATGACAGTTCAAGAAAAAAAAGTTTGACATCCAGAATCTCTTGAAATTTATGAAAAAACATCCAGTATCTTCTCTGTTAGCTCTTAATTCACCTATAAGTGCTGTCATTAAGTTGTCAATGGGTAGGAGATGCATCTGATTTCTATCTTCACCTGAGTCCTTCCACTTTTTCCTCCTTCCTTCCTTCTTGGAATCCATGAGACTAAAAGGAAGAAAAAAAGCTTTTAATTAACCTCCAATGTCCACTATCAAAATACCTTGAAGTTTAAGACCTAGCTGTAGATCTCACTTAGAAAAGATATTTGTTAAATATTGCTCCATTACACATCACATTATACCCGATGAAGAGGAAAGGCAATGTTGAATATTGAGAAAAAAATTGTAACTACCAGTATCTAAAGCATAAATTGCTGTCATTTAATTTTCTGTGAAAGCCACAATGATGTAGTGTTGAACAAGTGAGCAAGAAAGAGAGAGATAGAGAGAGAGATTGAGAAAGGCACTGGGACAGTAAGATCAATGCAAGGGAATAAGAAAACACTTATAGGACATTTCCAGCTAATTCATATTTTTTCAGAATAGTGAAGTAACAGAACCAAAATATTGAGATATAAAAACAAGCACAGCAAGTATAATGATTTACAACTTGATAGTGTAAACAAACTAAATATTACCTTTCAATATACAAGGCCATCTGCACCTTCCCATAGCAATGTCTGCATCATCAACTCAAGACAAGGAATAAAAAAGTAATGTCGTATTAAGTAATGGCTGAATATCATCCTGGCATAAATCAATAACAACAATTAAATCAGTGAAATAATTGATATTTTGTAGTTTTTGATTTAGTCTGTTATTATAGGCTTTTTTATTTCCACGTTCCTTTGTGCATTATTTTATTTTATATCATCATCTTTTATCTTTATTATTATTATTTAATTTTCTATTTGTATGTTACACTAAAACAAATTTATAAACAGGCTAAAAAAGGAGAATCTCTACAATAATGCGGAGTTTTTTTATTGGGGGTTACAAAACCATGAACATGTCAATGCAATCAGTGGGAATAGCACGGTTAATAATGGCATAACTTAACTTAAGAACTAAAAATAAATAACCCGGGTCATGAAAATCAATGAAAAAGTAATATCGAAGCACCCCAAATAAACCACCTCTAGGCCTACCTGATATAAAAACAACAGCTAAGAATTCATCATATCTAAGACTAGAGTAAGACATCTCTAGATATTTAAGTTAGATCTAGATCTACATCTACATCTAGAGTAGTAGAGACAGAGTCTAGATCTAACAGTAACAAAGTTATACTAGGCTCCCTAGACTATTATTATTATTTATAGACAGAAATAACCATCTGGTATGGGTCATTTTTTAATAAAACTGACATTTGTCAACCTCCGGCGGTCAGAAGAGCCAGGGAAAATCTCAGCGGAACGACCGTCGGTATCAGAGACTTCATGAAGCTTTCGGTATAACAAATTTAGAGCTTTTTTCTTCGTGTTTAATTTCAGCAGTGCCGGTGGAGTGTCGTACTCGTACGTAGGGACTCATACTCACAGACTAAGACTAGAGTCTAACCTAGGCCTACATCATTAGATCTACATGTATTGTAGCCTGGGCTGTAGTGGCTGTACTACTGTAGGTCCTAGCCGGATAGCCTAGGACTCTATGAGTAGGACTAGATCTAGATCTACTAAGTACTAGTACAGTAGGCCTAGACCTACTAGTAGTTGTACTAGTAGTACTACTACTACTAGCCTACTACTACTACTACTACTACTACTACTACTAGATCTACTACTAGGCCTACTACTAATAGCAATACTGTCTAAGACTACTACTTGAATTGGTACTAGTAGTAGTACAAGTACAAGTACTAAGTAGCCTACAAGTACAACTACAAGTACAAGTAGAACTATTATTAATTAGAATCTATATAATTTGTAAAGCCTAGGGCTAGGCCTAGAGCAAGGCCTAGAGCTAGGCCAACATTTTACGAAGATAAGTTAATTCAAAAGACCAATAATTAGACTACTAGGCTACAGAGTAGATCTAGTGCCTACAGTTAACAGTAGCTACTACTAGTACTACTAGACTAGGATTAGGAAGAGTAGATCTATCATCTAGACTCGAGCTATTATTATCAAACTCAAACTCAAAGACCAAGATTAAGAACCACTGATCAAACAATTTAACGCCTTTTAATAACGGTTAGTCTAGATCCACAAGTGAAAATTAGTCGTTTTACTAAGTAATGCCAATGGGTTAAATTAAAGTCATTCAAGAGTCTATCTCTTTTTAATTTTAGTTTCATCCAGGTTTTCTTCTTCAGACTTCAGCTTCACTCCCAATCTAACACTGCGCGGCATCTAACGTAGATAGCAATGTGTTCACTCCCGTACAACCGGCTATAGATCTAGCGAATAGTAATCAAAGTCCCATTTTAATGACAACATAATGTGCAGTCTTGAATCCTCTTACCTTACTGACATTTTGATAAATATTGACTTCCATTTGGTGGGGTAAAATCTCAGATATCAGCCGAAGATCATCAATAATTGCACACCAAGGTCGTGGGCTAAAATCTAAAAATAGTCATGAGCTTGACCTCATCCTCGTTCACGAAGACTTTATTCATTAAAAATGCATCGCTGCTGCGACGGGTTTTGTGAAATCCATTGACTCGACTCATCGCAGCTGCGATGAGTCGAGTGCGAACGATGGGTTGGGCGATTAATCGCTGGGCAATGTTAGTGAAATCCTCCCCGGATCGGCTGAGCTCAGTCCCATGTGCTTAATTTGGCGTAACCTTTCAGAAGCTTTTGCAAAATTTGGACTCGAAATAATGCAATCTGATGCATACCTTGGAAGGAAATTTGATACTACTTAATTAAAGAAATCATTACCATCTCCCCTCATGATAAGACCGCTATATAGTATACAAACACAATCGAACTTACACACACCAGAAATACACTTACATCGTCCCAGGGGCGGATCTAGGTTTTTCATCTGGCATTTTTTCCTCTGGCATTTTTTCCACTGGTATTTTTTCCACTGGCATTTATACCTCTGGCATTATTTCCTCTGGCATTTTTACCCGGCGCCTGAATGTATGCATGGGCTTATGTGCGTGTGCATTCGTGTGTGTCCACGTTCGTGTCTTTCTGTGTTTGACTTCACATGGTTATTTTGTGTGAAACAGTTTCAATAATAAAATATAGTTCAAGTAACCAAAAGTACGATAAACGGATAGTTCTGGTTCTCCATCTGTTTTTTTAACACACACTTTTGGCAAAACCGGGGGGCTTTGGACGAATGGTCGCGTTCCAGTCAACGCGACGCGACACTCCCAACGCACCCTTTCGGCAAAACCGGGGCTTTGGCCGAATAGTCGCGTTCAAGTTAACGCGACGCGAGGCGACGCTACCCACCCTTTCGGCATAAACCATCTCTGTCTTATTTTCATTAAGTTTTAATCTATTGTGTGACATCCATCCTCTTAGTCCAGCAATACAATCATGAAGAAGACCCATTACTTCTATAAGACTACTTGGTCTTTTACGATCGAAACTACAATACAACTGGGTATCATCAGCATAAACATGGTACTGAATACCATATTGCCTAATTATTTCTCCTAGTGGTTTAACGTACAACGTGAACAACAACGGTCCCAGGAGAGAACCTTGCGGAATACCATATTTCAGAGGATGTATATCTGAAAATTGACCGGTTATTGAAAGACGGAAAGATCTGTCAGAAAGATAAGTCTTAACCACTCTAAGGCTCTATCACATATGCCGAATTCAGAATGCAATCTGTCGAGTACTATCGTATGATCAATCGTGTTAATGCGGCACTCAGGTCTAACATTACTAGGACAACTCTTCGTTTACTTTCTATTTCTCTATGTACGTCACTGTTCCCTCGTAACAGGACCGATTCTGTGCTGCGAAGTCTTTTATATGCCGATTGAAACTCCTCATGCAGATGACAGTCATCAAGATGAGCCATCAATCTCGAGGAAACAGCTAGCTCTATCACATTTGACAAGAATGCCAGATTGGAGACAGGTTTGAAATTCTTTAGTTTAGAGGTTAGAGGTGTCCAATGATGGACGAATGATAGCCTCCTTGAGTTTACCCGGGAACACACCAGTTCTTAAAGAGCAATTAACAATTGAAGTGATTGCCGGTATCAAAGGAGGAAGATTTGCCTTCAGTAACCATGTTGGTAATGGATCTAACACACATGATTTGTTTGCAGAACTTTGTATAATTCACTTCACTTCTGTCTTGCTAACTTCAGTAAAGCATGACAGTGTTCCATCACTCTGACTACCTGATTGCAATGAATATGTAAGTGAGATATCACTGTATCCAGGAAAATTGGTGTCATTAGGAGACTTTAATGTCCATTGAGAAGATATTAATAAAAATTCTATGCTCCACATGAAGAATATTATTACATCTGCTGGGTTCATGAGATTTGATAAGAATGATATTAAACAGAGCAATACAATCCTAGTCCAAGTATATAAACATGTTAAAAAAATGGGATTAATACTTCCTTATAGAAAATATATATGTACATTGTAAAACAGATTCTTAGAAAAGAGACCCCCTCCCCGTAACCTTCACTTTGAGCCTGTGATGTATGTTTTCAACTCATATGGGGACCTTATAATTATGAGGCTTTGCATATGGTAAATCTGAAAATGTTAGTTGGAGTTCTCTGTACTATTGGTACAGGACTGCTTCGGAATGGGCTACTCGTTTGAATCCGTTGATCTGTCGCCAGCTTGGATTCGGGGAGCTCAATTGGTAAGATATCGTTGACTGGGAAAGCTCGTTTAGTATGATATATGCTACAATTCGATATTACATGACGTTTTCATCATCGAAGCTGCATTTATTCTACATTGTCAGTACATAACCAAACAATCGTTGAATGCAACCATGTAAGGTAAATGCATGGACTCAAGGCGTCTTGGATGCACGATCTGCCGTGGCGGATTAACCTAAGTCGCACGTTAGAAGGCTGTATTCATTAATCCTGGATGCGAGATTTGCCCACCAGGGGTCGCATTGGGTTTGTCTGAAAGACGGTGACGTCTTTTTCCTGCTGGAATCCTGCAATCGATCTTTTGCCCATTGGAAGATTCGCCATAAAATTGGAAAGGTTGTTTTAGCGTAGCTTGAGTTCGTGTCGAGTCAGCATTGTACTCCTCGAATGGATCATACAAAATAAAGCACTATTTAAAAGGGTTGTTTCAAAATAATACGACCTGTTTAAACATGCATCAGTTGTTTACAATATTATCTGAACAACCTGTCTAGTTTATATTGTAATGAACTGTTAAGCATTTTAAACAACATTTTCTCTGTGTATAACCGAATGATTTTTTGAAAATGAGATTTTCGGGTAGGTAACTGGGAAATGTCAATCAAGGACACACGGGTTATGGGAGTCCCAATCGAACTGAATTATCCAGCAATGGGAATACCCTGGACTCTTGAGATGTATGCAGGATTGGTTGATATTAATTTATGGAGCAAGGTCGCCTCTCGTTATATAGTATACAAATATACAATACCTTTCGAGGGTCTAGCAAAAACTAAGAGTTAATGAAGAGGCATAAATAGTAACTTTCCCGAAGGGAAATTTGATATAAATTTGCCTCGAGGGAAAGTTACGTGTTATGCCTCTAAATTAACTCATAGTTTGTTAGAGCCAAGAAAGACATTGTATATCTGTGCATGTGTTTTATATCCCTCATGAGACACGAGCATCTCACTATTACAAAGATATATGAACTGTGAGCATTCAGCAGCATAGGCCTAAATTAAATAAAAAGAAAAGGTAAATGACTTACCAGATTAAAATTCCTTCTCCCTAATTAGTTTCCCGGCCCCCCTAAAAGTGGCAAAATTCAGTCAGCGTACGGGATGCCTCATAGCGGGCAACTCCCGCGGTGCACTCACGGCTCTCAGGCAGTGCAATTTACGCAGTACAGTAACTGCACTAGCACAACACTACTGCAGTACCGTACAGCGCCAGCTAAACATTGCATCCTTCAATTTTTCATTTGTGCCGTGCAATTTTCTTCTATTTCTTATTTTAATGTGATGTGAATGTGAGTAAGGTACATGTTATTACAGAAGTGTCCAAGGAATGATTGAGGTGAAAGGGATATAATAAAAACAAAAATTTACAATGACTAATTCTCGAAAACTGATCGCACTCGTACTCGTACTCAAATTTTTATTTTTTATTTTTTTATAATTTTATAATTTTTTAATTTTTTATAAGATCAAGAACATCAATTTCGATATCGATCGCAGAAATATCGGTGATCGGTGGAAAAAGTGGATTCCGGAATTTACTATACAACGCCAAATAGTAAATGTTCTCACTCTCTCAAATTTAATATTAAAAATATCCCTATTTCGTGCTCTGTACAATCGCAATGCAAAGAACTATACATGAGGGATATAATTTAAAATAATATTTGCTATCCTCTCTCTCTCTCTCTCTTCAGTTTACTCTTTGCCGATCCAGTGTAATGCTTGCATTAATATGCGTCATTTTACCCCCCCCCTTTCTATAATTCTGGAATCCTTCCATTCCATTTCATTTTTCTCAATAATTTACATGTTATTATATTCATTTCTAAATTCTTCTTTTTACAACAGCCCTTTATGATAATAATAATTATAATTGTGTATTTATTCAAAATTTGTGTGGCAGCATGGGCTGAATTGTACAAATATAAAAGCAAAATAAATTATATCAAAAATTAATGCAGAATTAAAAAAACTACAAAACAATATACTCATGAGGAATACATGATCAATAATACAATTTTGCATTGTAGATGATTTGCATCAGTGGAATTTAATATACAATTGGTTAAGCTTCCGTCTGATGGAGAAAGTTGAAGAGGTACAGGGGAAAAGACAGAGATGGAGCGTAAAATAAGCGATTGGAAAGAAAAAGAAAAGCATAATTGGATCAAGGGATAATTACAAAGTACTGGATGAATAACAGAAGAGACGGAAAAAAAGTATAAAGAGGGACTGAAAGTAAAAGGTTGTTATTCGGAAAGATTTTAAAAAAATGAATGTGATTATGTAAGCGATATTACTTTCAATAATTAATAAAGACTGATGAAGGGAGAGAGGGAGAGAGAGAGAGAGGGGGTGTTACACCCACAAATGTAATAACGCCCACAAATGTAACAACGCCCACAAATGTAATAACACTTTACCCACAAATGTAATAACACCCACAAATGTAATAACACTTTACCCACAAATGTAATAATTTCACCCACAAATGTAATAATTTTGAATCACCCACAAATGTAATAATGACTTTAACCACAAATGTAATAAATTTGAAGGGATATTTTGTCGAATTTGTTCAAAACTAAAACCCTGTAATAAAGCATGGGTATAGCGCGCAGTCTTTACTCCAGACCCGGTTATTTCAAAAATTTAAAAAATCTTCAAAACTAAGACCCCATAATCCTTTTCCTGTGGAATAACATGACAATCGAGCGTAGTCTTTCCTCCAGACCCGGTCATTTCAAAAATAAAAACAATAAAAACAAAACCAAAAAAATCAAATCTAAGACCCAACAATCCTCCAAACTAAGACCCTGTAATAAAGCATGGGTTTAGAGCGTTGTCTTTACTCCACACCCGGTTATTTCAAAAATAAAACAAAACAAAACAAAAACCTTTTAAACTAAGACCCTCCATCTTCCAAATTAAGACCCGGTAATAAAGCATGGGTTTAGAGCGTAGTCTTTACTCCAGACCCGTTTAATTTTTTTTTAATCTTCAAAACTAAGACCCCATCATCTTATTCATGTGGAATAACATGAGTATTGAACGTAGTCTTTACTCCAGACCCGGTTATTTCAAAAATTTAAAAAATCTTCAAAACTAAGACCCCATAATCCTTTTCCTGTGGAATAACATGACAATAGAGCGTAGTCTTTCCTCCAGACCCGGTCATTTCAAAAATAAAAACAATAAAAAACAAAACCAAAAAAATCAAATGTAAGACCCAACAATCCTCCAAACTAAGACCGTGTAATAAAGCATGGGTTTAGAGCGTTGTCTTTACTCCACACCCGGTTATTTAAAAAACAAAACAAAACAAAAACAAAACTTTAAAATTAAGACCCACCATCTTCCAAACTAAGATCCTGTAATAAAGCATGGGTTTAGAGCATAGTTGTTCTTCCAGACCCGGTCATTAAAAAAAAATGATATAATATATACAATATTTAAATACATTTAAGGTCACTTATTCGATTACTTTTTTTTCTACGAACATTGAATTCCAGGATATTTGTGGGCGTTAGAATTTTTACATATTAACAAATCGTCGACGGTCAACGAACCATCGAATCGGTCCCTCCTCTGTGTGTTATATATATGGACCATTTTGACTGATTTGTCAGTTCGTGTGACCGCCGACCAATCATTTATTTGTGACGTGTTGTATCCACATATGTTATAATGTAATTTATTTTTAAATGAAAAAAAAGAGGAATAAAATGGTGGGACTTAGTTTCGAAGATTTGTTTAAATTTCTTTTTCTTTTGAAATAACCGGGTCTGGAGGAAAGACTACGCTCTATACCCATGTTATTCCACAGGAAAAGGATGGGGAGGTCTTAGTTTGAAGATTTTTTTTTTTAAATAACCGAGTCTGAAGTAAAGACTACGCTCTAATCCCATACTTTATTACCGGGTCTTAATTTGGAGGATTGTTGGGTCTTAGATTTGAATTTTTTGTTTTGTTTTTTATTGTTTTTTATTTTTGAAATGTCCGGGTCTGGAGGAAAGACTACGCTCGATTGTTATGTTATTCCACAGGAAAATGATTATGGGGTCTGTTTTTTTAATTTTTGAAATAACCGGGTCTGGAGTTAAGACTGCGCGCTATACCCATGCTTTTTTACAGGGTTTTAGTTTTGAACAAATTCGACAAAATATCCCTTCAAATTTATTACATTTGTGGGTAAAGTCATTATTACATTTGTGGGTGATTCAAAATTATTACATTTGTGGGTAAAGTGGTTATTACATTTGTGGGTGAAATTATTACATTTGTGGGTAAAGTGTTATTACATTTGTGGGTGTTATTACATTTGTGGGTAAAGTGTTATTACATTTGTGGGCGTTGTTACATTTGTGGGCGTTATTACATTTGTGGGTGTAACAACCACTTACCAAAATTATTACATTTGTGGGTAAAGTGGTTATTACATTTGTGGGTGAAATTATTACATTTGTGGGTAAAGTGTTATTACATTTGTGGGTGTTATTACATTTGTGGGTAAAGTGTTATTACATTTGTGGGCGTTGTTACATTTGTGGGCGTTATTACATTTGTGGGTGTAACAGGGGGGGTGCGGGAAAAAGAGAGCATAATAAACTTAAATGCATAGCCGTGATCTAAGATTCGTTGAATAACTATCGAGGTATGGAATGGGGTTAAGTTTAAGTGTACAATGTACAACCTTTCTATTTCCACAGCCTTCCTATTTCCACTTTACCATGTGTCTTCATTTCATAAATTTGTCTCATTTTTGTCATTAAAAAAACACAAACTCAGGCATCGCAAAATGTTGTGTTTAAAGTGCAGTAACCATCCTGGCCAAAACTTAATTATGGATTTAGAAGTAAGAATTCCAGCGGATTCTTGTCTTGTCTTTCTTTTTCATTGGTACCGCGGGGTGAGGAAGCAAGATTTTGTGCAAGTTAGCCCAGAGCTTATTGACAGAGAACTTAGTGTTAAAGTAGCTGTGCCAAGATTTAAAAAATGCTTGTAACCTTAATAACGTTGGCATCATTGCAAAGGGTATGTTACAATCGTCCATATAAATTCATATTTACTTTTCAAAAACTGTTACAGAATTGAGTAATCTACTATCAAAAGTAATGAAATGGCGACCCGTTTTTCCGCCCTTCATTAGCCCGCTGTTTGCTGGTACGATTTGTGACGTAGCAAGTTGGGCTACTGCACGAGAGTGCTCCCAAGCTCCCCTCACTGCACTGTCAGCTGCATGCATTGTGTATGTGTAAATGTCACCCGAAAGCGAAGTATCTCATCACAATGTCCGATCTTGAGGAGAAAGTCCTACTTGATTTAGACATCGAAATTGATGAAAACAGCTGCATGTGAATGGCCATTACTCACAGCTTCATTGCTCTTGCTTTCTTCACTTGTCATTTCTCCAACTGCATCCTCTACTACCTCCTCAGCATACAGATTTTCAACAAATACAATGTCCCTTTCCACCTTTCTAGAAGGCCTGACAAAACAAAGAGCAGGGTGTGAGGATTTCAATTGTGCTTTCAATCGGTAGGTTTTGAAGGAGGAGGCATCCAATCTTTCAACTCCCCTGATGAAAAGTTGATTGAGCTTAGTCAGCCTAAGGATCTCCTTATTTTTCATTATCCTTCCCTCAATTAACTTTTTGCAGAAACTAAAGTATGACTTATCATAATAAATGTTTGCCGAGTATCCTGCTAATAAGTATTAGTAGGATCTCTTTACAAATTTTACATACCTGTAATAGCAAGATTTATGGTACCTTATTTATATTGCTATAAGATCTTTCCCACGTATCTGTTATAGCAATTGTTAATCTTGATTTAATAAAACGGCATCTAACAGATGGCCCCCATCTTTTCTTTCACAGGGAACACATTTTCTACTTTTCGTTTACCGGAAGACTGTTCACGGATATACTTAGCTCCTTTGCAGATAATGCAATGGACTGGCAATACATGCAGCTTATCAACGTCATGACTGGTAGAGGGTTGATTTCCATGGTATACTCTCGACCACAGCAGTCTCTTGAGTGCAGGGGAATCCTCACTTGCTGGCACTTCCTCAGGATCTTCTGTTAATGTCTTCTCAGCATCTGTGGGTTTTAACAAATTCAAGAAAAAGAGAATGAAGAAAGAAACAGCCTGGGGTAAAAATACTGATTAAAATTAATTTTATCAAAATCTTTCGGAATATAAAACTCAATGGCCCGAACTCACAAAGGAGTTTTGTCGACAAACCTAGGTTTTCTGCGTCATATGACGCGTTTCGATGCGTTTCATACCAAGGTTCAGAAAAACCTTGGTCTGAAACGCATCGAAACGCGTCATATGACGCAGATAAACCTAGGTTTGTTGACAAACCTCCTTTGTGAATTCGGGCCACAGAGTCATCGGGTGATTGCAAGTACATTGTTAATGTCCACCGTGCCTATGTACTGTCGGCTCGGCTTGCCGAGATGCCGAGTGACCTTCAAGTGACCTTCTAAATCCTTCGAAAATCCAGTTCGGGTAAATAGCGGCCTGATGTCAAGGGCTGAACCCAAAGGTGCGAGTCTATCTCCTCTGTATTCGGTCCAAAGACTGCAGAGCGGCATTGGCGTGGTCCTGTAGAGGCTTGGTTCTAGCTCCCTTGCGGCTTGTAAAGGATATCAGGATGAATTTCTAAGCACAAATATCCATTAGCCTGACGCCTATTCACCATAGCTCAAACCACGCCCTGTGTACTTGCTCACTCCTCTCACTCAGTCCTTACTCTACATAGACATATAGTGCTCTGCCTACGTGGCGCGAACCTTGCGTACAACTGACATAGCAACAATAGGCCACTACATGCTTGAACGCATCGCATTTCTTTTTCTGATTACCTGACTGCTGTTCACTGGCTTTAATAGCTTTCGCATGTTGACAAGGCCCTACATGGGTCTTGTCCACAAATCAAGGACCGCGACGGGACGGAATTTGATAGGTTTTTGACTCGCAAAAATCAAAATGTTAGCTGCCATGGAATCGTACTTTTATGCCGAGCTTATGATATCATGATGAAAGCAATTTTTCCCCTGCTAAGCACACATAGGCCTAGGCCACTCGCCCTTATCCACAACACACATCGCAGCATGGCATTGCATTTCACGTTAACGTGGCTTCTATACCGGCGGCCGGTATATGAATGAAACCAGTTTATTTAGGGTCTACTTCTAATTACAACAGTCTTTGAAACAAATCAAAGAGAAAGAATGACAGAGGAAAAAGAAAAGAAAAGGGGGAAAGAAGGGCAGATCAGTTGTTATTTTTCCCGCCAATAAGGTGCGCTGGTGCGGATCGGGGAGGGAGCCGAATGGGCATTACCACCAATCCCCCCCCCCCTCAAACAAAAAAAAAAGAGAGAGAGAAGGAAGGGAAATAAAAGGGAAGTAAAACAAAAGAAAGATAAAGGTAATAGAAAACAGAGGAAGAAGACAGGCCTGGAAGAAAAAAGGGAAAAGGAAGAAAGTTCAGTTGCGATATTTTGTTTTGATCTGCTGTCCCCAAAATCTAACGAGATCGTCTTCCTATCGTGATACATACTATCATTCTGTTTGAAGTTCATATCTCAAGTGGTTCTTGAGATATCGAGATAACGGCAAAGCGGGACGGACGGACGGACGTACGGGCTGACAGACAACCTGAAAACATAATGCCTACGGCCATGCGCGCCGGAAGCAGTTTGGGATAGGGGGTAACCATTCCAGGGGGAAAAACTTTCAGGGGCTCATGTCTTCTCACCCCTAATAACAAAAACACACGCTCTCACAATAATACACTCGTACATATATGAAGAGTTTAATTCCAAAAGGAGCTAAATCCACTTTTGATAAAAATTGAGTTATTGATATCAGAACATTGTTCACTTTAGTACCCGTCTTTCTACAAAAGTATTTACCTAAATTTTGGGAGCAATTATGAAAAAATGCAACTTCTAATATCACTTTTCCATAGACGCATGTAGAAAATCTGGTAAACAAATCCTTTTTTCTCCGAAGTTACAAAAGTGGATTTAGCTCCTTTTGGAATGAAACTCTTCATATATACACACACCCTTCATAATATTTGTCTAGTAAACACATATAATATAAAACCTGCAAGGTACAGTTGAAATGTTTGAACGCTTTATTAAATATCATCATTCTTCAATGATCACCATGATTTTTTTTCGGGGCGAAAATGCGTGTTGCCCCCAACTTTTTCCTTGTAGGGGGGCGACCACCCTGCCACCCTCCCCACTGTCGGCGCCTATGCCTCCGGCACCACCTTCGGTGGTAGAGCCGCGGCACAATTGATCTACATGTATATAAACATTTGTCAATATCCTTGTAATAAATGTGATTTGTTTTTTCTTCAAGGAAAAGTTGCTGCACTTTCTAATATCGTAATATACAATTTAGTATCCGGACACCTACCCCCTGGACATCCATCCCCAGATAGCCAACCCCAGTCAATTACCCTCTAGGACGACTACCCCCATGTCCAGGGGGTAGGTGTCCTAGAACCTTACAATCTATACACTGAACGTATCAAAATAATTACCAAGGAATGAACATAATATTTAGATGATCATGAATGATTCTGTTAACGGTTAATGACGGTCATAACCTGTTCAAGACACTGTTAATAAATGTAATGAATGACGTTTAGATACTGTTAATGATAATTTCCCCAATTCCCAACAGATAGGGGAAATTCAAATTCTAGCATCTCTTCAAAATATTCATGCGACCAATTAACCTTACCATGGATATTCGTTTTTTTGCAGGTAGAACAAAACTCAAAAATGATCTTGCATTGGCATGAAAGTATATCATTAGAATTATTAATATTGTTTCATTACATCTTGTAAAAGAGTATACATTTTATTTTTTTGTATATATTTATTTCGAAACTTTTGTCAGGGTAGCCCATTCACCAATAAGTAGTGGTCTTCCATAGGGCCCTGAATAATTATAAACATATTAACATCAACAAGCATAACGTTTATACAAAACTGTTAGAATAAAATTCCATAGTACATTTCGAAAGATATAACACAGCAATAGTAAATGTAGCACAAATGAATTCTCGTTTGCAAAATAATCAAATATCAGTACCCTAGTTCAACTGTAATGCCAATTGGAAAATATTGATTAAGTCGCAATTATGTGAATAAATCACGTTTATATTACAGAATATGCACCTAGTGTATGTTCGGCTGAGCTATTCACAAATTACAACTTTGTTTAAACAATCTTTTAAATTAATTGACAGAGGAAGCCGTTCTCATCGAATTATCTTGCTTATTCCATTCAAATATCGAAGAAACAATTGGGCTACATCAGTGTGAAATCTGGGCACACGTAAACATCCACTGTCTCTTTGCCTTGTTTGATGGTCATGTACATCATTAGGATTGACCTGAACGTAAGAAGGTGCTAAGTTATGAACGCATTTATATATCATCATAACGCGACTTCATTCAAAACGTTTGTCTAGTGTAATCCATTTAAGACTTGTTAACAAATCAGCCGACGGTGTGTTAAATGTGTTGTTCAATATCATTCTTGCGGCCCTCTTTTGATTTTTTTTGCAGCTTAGTTGTATGGGAATGAAATCTGTTCGACCATACAACAGAGCAGTAATCAAATCGTGGCAACACTAGACTGTTATGAAGAACTTTAAGGATTGTTTATTAATAGGTGAAAAACTCTTTGCTCTTTTTATTATGCCAATGTTTTTTTCTGGGTAAGTTTACTTACGTTTTTCGATTTGTTTAGACCATTTAAATTCTTCATCTATCAAAACTCCTTAGCATTTGGTGAATTGAACTCTTTTTATCATTAATTGCCAATTAATGAAATGGTGTAAGATTCAATTTTCCTGAGATTAACACAAGAGCCTATTTCACGACACAAGTTTTTTCAGTGTTAAGGACGAGGCGATTTTACTTAATGCATGCCATGACTCTGTCTAATGCAACAGTTACTTTTTCTTCCAAACAGTTGCATCATTTGCACTGACGGTAAGTGTCATATCGTCAGCGTACATATCTATGATACCTTCAGAAGTACATTCAGGTAGACTGTTAACATAAATTGAAAATAAAATGGGACTAAGAATTAAACCCATGGTGGCACGACTAATTTGATGGTTGATGAACGCGACTTGGCTCCTTTGAATTGGGTCACTGGTTGTCGATCACCTAAATATGATTTGAACCAATAGATAGTCCTATACTACAACCTATACAAGCTAATTTATACTAAATTAGTAGGTCATAGTCCACCGTATCAAAAGCCTTCCGAAGATCTATGAAGGCTTTTGGAACTTTTGGGGGTATTTGTATGAAAGAAAGGGTTTGGAACTTATAATGCACATGATATGTATGACTTGCCCTCTGATTTACTTCTTGAAAGAGCAGGAAGTCTATTCATGAGTAAAGAACTATTGTTTAGAGCGTTAAATATTTTAAGGAGTACCCCTCAGTGACGACTTTAATATGTCACCAGTTGAACCGACAGTCCATTCACTGGCTTGTTTGCGTGTGAAGAAGGAGCTATTCCAATGAAGGAAACAATAGCTGGATTATCTGAAGTACAGTCTGCCGACTTTGCAGGATTTACAGGAAGGCTATTCATGATTTCGATTTTCGAACCCATCAGCCGCAATGTTTTGTTTTCATCCACTGAATACTAGCTGCAGGTGTTTGTTTATCATCATAGAACGTGGGACGAGACACCAAAAACGTCCTAGTTTTTTTTATTAACGTTTTCATAGACGCGGTACTACAAAATAAACATCTTAAAATTACCTTTTAAATACTTTATTTCCGAATCCGGATGTTCTTTTAAAGAAAGATTGCTCACAAGCGAGAAATTTGCAAATAATCATCGTACTTGACGGTTGATGGAATGCCGTAGTCATCAGGAACAAAATAGCAGCCCATCAGAACAACACACTAACGTGTAACACAACGCTGGTGCACGCGTTATACACGATGAGTGTATACACACACTATAGTGCCATTGGGAGGAATGCTGCGTTGCCGTTTTGAATGGGGCGTAAAGAGCAGGAAGTCTATTCATGAGTATTGTTTAGAGCATTAAATATTTTAAGGAGTACCCCTCAGTGACAACTATAATTTGAAGTTTGAAGTTTGAAGTTTGAAATGTTTTTGTTCCACATTTACATCAAAAAACAATTTAAATTCTTCTTTTTTATACAAGCGTATAAGCGTAGATTACAAACACACACACAAATTAAAGATTTTAAATCAAGTATAATGTACGGAAAATAGGTACGAAGTTTCGAAATGTATAGTTATGACAGGTAAGGTAAAACCAGGGAGGTGAAAGAAAGGAGGTGAAACTCTTGTAATTTATTCAAACGCATTCGTGAATTCTAAAGCGTAACAATGGGATGTGTAACATTCCACTTGGCTTTGAAGTTCCATGCTCCGAACCGCGCTTCCACTGCGGGGACTTTCGGAAGCCAGGCACCAGTTTTACATTTATTACAAAATATTAAATTAACGGCAAAATTTCAGTGTAAATCAAAAACTTTATTTGGGGATTGTATTGGGAATAGTGCATCAAACAAATTTTCAAATTTAGTACTCCGTCCTTCCTATAATTTGTGTGCCAGAGTTGGTAAAAGAAAAATTACATCCTGACAAAAACTCAATAATTTAGGATAATGCGCTAATTTGTGCATGTTTTAATGTCCCGTTATTTAATCCATGATTTACAATCTTTAATAACATTAAGTTTGCTAATGCGTGTTTTTTATATTTTTGAAGTTAAAAAAGGATGAAATTACACAAGTTTGCGTTCGCTTGTTCTACTCTTTACACATTCAACAATGGATGAGAAATCATTGAAAGGGACAGCGAACAGTTGCTGTGATACAATTTTTTGATGTAGGAATTCTAAATCCTGAAATTTCATGCGCTCGTTTATATCACCACCTGGTCAACAGTTGCAGATTAGCGCATAACTTTTCGGCGGCGTGGAGCATGGGGTCAAAGGAAAGCGGATTGATTCCAGTCCTTCTCTATCACGTCCCTGGTAAAACAATGTAAAATGTGGGGAGCCTAAATAAAAAAGCATAGCATAGGCTCCCGTACTGAGTAACACAATCAAGTAGGTCTGAATTTATAAGGTGTTATAGGAGGCGAAAACGAAGTAGTATAGTAAGAGATTCTAGAGACGTACAAGGAGAGTGAATTTGAAAAGAAAAGAAAAATAGGATAAAGAGTAGAGAAAATAATGAAATAATGATAAGTAGGGAAGGGAAGGAAAAAGAAGAAGATCGAAGGAGACGAAAAAGAAATGGAAGAAGAAGAGGCAGAAGAAGAAGAGAAAGCAAATTGATGAAATCAGTGGCATTGTAAAATAACAAAAACAAAGTCTGTATAACCACCTGTACGATCCAGCGCGACATCAACATTAATTTAATGCATACTTACTCAAAAGGAAACACCTGAGCATTCGTTTAAAATAATGAATGGAGGGGCTTTCAACTAGTTCGTGATTCAGGCTGTTTCAGAATTTTGGTCCAGTAAAAATAATTGTTTTGTTTGCAAAAACGGTGCGAGTTCGAGGGAGATTAAAATGGTTTGTCTGTCTAGTAGGGTAGGAATGTATAGTATTATGGCGTTGAAAAATGGGACGAAAGCATCTGGTAAATTACCTTTAGATAGTTCATACATAAATATTCCAAGATTATATAGGTGCAAGTCAGATATTTTAAGAATATTACAATTATAGAAAAGCATATTTGTATGGGCAAGAAAACCAACATTATTTATTATTCTAACAACCCGTTTTTGTACAACATTAACTTTGTCCATGAGGGTGATAGAGCTATTTCCCCATGCGAGTATACAATAATTTAGATACGGCAAGATCAAGGTAGAATAGAGTAGAAGCATGACATGACGAGGTACAACAGCTTACGTAAATAATCGGTGTGAACTTTCCACGTTAATTTACTGTCTTTATAGACACCTAAGCATTTGGTGAATTCAACCTGGTTGATAGTTACGTTGTTGATTTTGATATGACCTGGTAAGGATGATACAGAATTACCTAATAGCATGAAATATGTTTTATTTATATTAAGCGACAATTTATTGGCTTTGATCCATTTAAAACGCAATTTAATTCAGTGTTTACAGTGTTTAGAAGTGTTTCTGGGTATTGTGAGAGCAAAATAAATTGGAGTCATCCGCGAAAAGAATAAATGATAAGATTTCAGATGAGTTTTTGAGATCATTGATGTATAAAATAAAAAAGAGCGGACCTAGTAAAGAACTTTGGGGGACGCCACAGGTAATTGGTTGAAGAGTCGATTCCGAACCATCTATATATACAAACTGTCTTCTACCACTGAGGTAGCTCCTGAACCACTCCAAGGCCCTCCCTCGAACACCATAGTGGGATAACTTATGGAGTAAAATATAATGATTAATTGTATCGAAGGCCTTGGAGAAGTCCAGGAAAATACCCGCAGTATGTAACACATTGTCGATAGCATTTGCAATCTTATTGATAAATTATAGAAGTGCGTGCGCGGTTGAGTGCTTCTTGCGAAAACCAAATTGGGAGCCGGAGAGAACATGATTAAAATTCAAAAATGCAATAAGGCGAGAATAAACAATTTTTTCGAGAATCTTTGAGAAAATGGTTAGGAGTGAAATGGGGCGGTAATTTCCTACGTCTTGTTGATCACCTTTCTTAAAAATGGGTATAACCTTTGCGATCTTCATTTTATTAGGGACAGTGCCAGTTGTTAATGATAGATTAAAAATTTGTGTTAGAGGGGAAACTATTACATGAATGATTTTTTTGAGTAAGACATTGGTGATACCATCATACCCTGAACTATTTTTCAGCTTTAAATTGTTTACAATATCAATTAGTTCAGTTTCGTAAGTAGGTAGAAAGAAAAGACTATTTGAAATGTTGCCTCTTAGAAAAGAATGGAATGGTAAATTGGAATCGGGAATGTTACGGGCAAGATTAGGGCCTATGTTCACGAAAAATGAATTAAATGCATCTGCCACGCTAGTAGGATTTTTTTAGATGTTCACCATCAACATAAATATTTTAAAAGTCAGATTGGTTTTTATTTTATTATTTAAAACTGTGTTGATTACCTTCCACGTACTTTTGATGTCGGACTTGAATATATTGAATTGACGGGAATAATATTTTTTTTTGCTATGCGAAGTAAAACAGTTAGCTTATTCCGATAATGAAAATATTTACTTTTATTCTTTCGGTTAGGTTCAGTTTTATATCTATAGAATAATCTGTTTTTTTTCTAATTATGGACCTTAAAAGAGTTTTCGAAATCCAAGGAGATCTAGGCACTTTTTTGTAGTTAGCTTGAGCAGGACGCTGTAATGGTAAGTTGGTATTGAACGATTCATTGAAAAATTCTAAGAATTTATCAAAAGCTAGATTAGAGTCATCATTATTGTATACCTGTTGCCAGTTAATAACCGAGAGGCTTTCTCTGTGTCTATTAAGGTTTTCCTCTGATAACACTCTAAATTGGTTCTGTTTTCTAATACTTGATGAAGACGATTTAGTAAGGCTCGGTATAACGGAAAATATTGGAAAATGATCGGACAGGTCAGATACAACGATGCCAGAGAGAACAGGGGAATGTACATTAGTAAAGATGTTATCTATAAGGGTTGATGAGTGATCAGAAATTCCGGTCATCATCAATCATCAGTTGAACCGACAGTCCATTCACTGGCCTGTTTACGTGTGAAGAAGGAGCTGGGGAATTATTACAATGAAAGAAAACGATAGCTGGATTATCTGAACTACGAACTACTACTGCGTCTCCGTTTTGAATTGGGCGTATTGATCAGAAAGATGTGATAAGCTCATAGTTCAATAAGATAGATTACTTCTAGTAAATTATCACAGTTCATGACCAACTGAACTGAACGCATATTTTGATGAATGATTTTTTTTCTTCTTTCTAATGTCGACTTTCTTTCAGTACTAGATAATTAGAATTGATTTGTCTCTTAAACCAAAGGTTAATAATTACTAAAAATCAATTTAAAGACAAAAAAGATTCGGGCTTCCTTATTTTTCTTTTCTTGTTGTAGGGAGGTGAAAGAAAGGAGTGGAAACTCTTATAATTTATTCAAACGCATTCGTGAGTTTTAAAGCGTAACGATGCGATGTGTAACATTCCACTTGGCTTTGAGGCTCCATGCTCCCAGCCGCACTTCCACTGCGGGGAATTTCGGAGGCCAGGCGCCAGTTTCACATTTATTACCAAATATTTAATAACCGGCTAAATTTCAGTGTAAATTATAAACTTTAGATGGGGATTGTATTGGAAATAGTGCATCAAACAATTTTTCAAATTTAGTACTCCGCCCTTCCTATAATTTGTGTGCCAGAGTTGGTAAAAGACAAATTAGATCCTGACAAAAACTCAAAATTTTAGGATAATGCGCTAATTTGTGCATTTTTTTAATGTCCCGTTATTTAATCCATGCTTTACAATCGTCGATAACTTTAAGTTTGCTAATGCGTGTTTTTTGTATTTTTGCAGTTGGAAAAAGGATGAAATTACACAAGTTTGTGTTCGCTGGTTCTACTCATTACACATTCAACAATTGATGAGAAATAATTGTTAGGGACAGCGAATACTTGCTGAGATACCATTTTCTGATGTAGGAACTCTAAATCCTGAAATTTCATGCGCTCTTTTATCTCACCACCTGTTCGACAGTTGCAGATTAGCGCATAACTTTTCGGTGGATTGGAGCATGGGGTAAAAAGGAAATCGGCTTGATTCCACTCCTTTCTTTCACCTCCCTGTTGTAGTCATGCAACTCTGATATTTGTGTTTCTGTCCTGAATGTGTGTATGTGCGTGCATGGGTAAGTGTGTTAAGGGCACCTATAGCTTTTAAACAACCTTTAATACTAAGGAACAAAAGAGAAGATGAAAATTATAGATTTGTAATTTAAATGGGAAATTTAATTGCATAACCATTGTTCCTAATTTATTCTATTGAAACAAATGTATAAGATACCCCCTCCCAACAAACGCACATACACAAATTTCACCTAGGACCTTCTAAATCCTGCCATTGACATTTGCCCTTCTGTTTATCCTTTTGTATTCTGCTTTCAGACAATGAACTTATTACAAGGGTTGGATTTCCCTTTACGACTTCACAAACATGTACAGTTACATACATACATAAACATACACCTTCCAAAATACATATTTAATAAGTTTTCATTAACCAGACTTGTGCAAACTGAACTTAAAAAGCTATTAAAACATTTTGTTTCAATCACACCAGCTTCTTTACATTATCCACATCTAAAGAAATAAATTAAGAGTCATTCATTTATGTTAAAATGTATACATTTTATTTTGATCCATATCATCATAAAAGTATTGTGAATGTGAACAAAAATATATATCGATTCAAATTCGTAAACACAAATAATTTGTTTCAGGTCATTTTCTACAATGTCACAATAAGATGATTTGCCATCTCAGTTATCCAAGACCTATATCAACGATATTTTACTTGTCCAACTGTTTAAACCTATATTTTTACAACACATCTTTAACAAAGGTAAAGAATAACGCAGAAGATATAAAGTAGCATTTGACCATTAGGTGTACATCAAACATAGGAAGATTCAAAAATTTCCTGCCTTATTCCCTCACCTAAAAACAATTTCACTTAACTTCAGCTTGTCGTTTCGACCGGCCTCTTCAACAAAAATGAATAAAGACCAGAGTACTAGAAAAATATGTTAACTAACATACATGTATGCACATGTGAAATATACATTATTAAAACTTGACTATTATTATCAATATTATCATTATTACAGGAAATTCAGGACAACTGAGATAATATAGTCCTACATGAAATTGTAGGCTCTATAGCAAAACATCTTATCCCTATAGTTTCTTTATTCACAAACTTAAAAAATATCCATGTTAATGTAGTCGATCTTCTTTCTTTTCCCCTATAATCAATTAAATCTTTACAAAATATTTCATAACTACTTAGATATCAAGCTTATCCTGGGTTCTCTTCCTCTCTGGTTTGCTTGCTGAACATCCCTGGCAGCCGCTGTCTTTGAACAACTAGCATGGTAGTATGGTAGTAAGCCTCATATGCAATTAAGTATCTGCTCCGGATATGGAGAAGCGATGTTTGACTACCTACAGTTTGAAGGGGGAAACAGTGAAAGGAAGGGGGAGGGCAAAAATGGAAAATACATTAAAAGCTTCTTCACTCAATTTTATCCAAAAGCTGTAATAAAATCTCACTTTGATTTCATTCTTAAATGTATTAAAACCAACAAACATCATGGAAACTCAATCTAGCTAGCATTCTGATTTGTCTGTCCCATCAAAGCAGTCTTAAAACCAATATAAGAAGCATTAATTGTTGGACACACTCATAAATATTCAATTCACATTATTTAATGAATCCAAAGTTTTAGACTAAATTTCGATAAAAAACTCGCAATATACATACATATATATATATTTATATATATATCGTTTCCTTTGAAAATGTTTCATAGTTAAACTTAACATACCTTGTACCCATCTAAACCTCTAATAACTCATATAGAATTGCGGCAACGTTACACATCAACAGTCCAAGCATATATTATTCGCAAGACAACACGAAAGCGTTTTAAAGCATATTTGAAATATTCTTTTCATTAAATTATACACTGTGTTCTTTGATTTAAACCTCTGTGCTTTATTTCATTTCATTTTGTTTTGTTGAGCAGTTATTGATTTCTTAGAAATGACTAGTTTTTGATTCATTAGGAATGACCAGTTATTGATTCCTTAGAAATCAGTTATTGATTCCTTAGAAATTACCTTGAATGTTTCGCTTTCAAACATGTGATAGAAAATATATATGAGAAAACAAAATGATAATAGTAATCAATAATTATCATTCTTGTTATTATTACCATTATTATCATTATCATTATTATTATTTATTATTAATGTTATTATTATTCTATTTCTTTCTCTCTCTTTTTTTTGAGGGGAGGGGTGACTTTGCTTTTAAACATGCGTGATAGCAGTAGCGTATACCATTGGTCAACGCACGGGGGCACTAAGTGGAAAATTGTGAATCACTTCTTGGGCGTGCAAAGCGCGCTCCCTAGGGGAGGGTGGGTGCAAGAGAGGATAGCCCCCCTTTCTTGCAATGTTGGGAGAAACAAGACGTCTCATATTACCTTTATCGACTCTAATTGGATGCCGGATTTTGTATGATGATAAACTTGAATTCGATAAATATATTAGCCATAGGTCTATACTAAGCACGCAAAGCGTGGGAGTGGTGGCTGCAGAGGAGGGAGTTTTTTCCCCACCCGAAGCTTTGACGTTTCATCAATTTTTTAGAGAAAGAGGACGTCTCATATAGGACCTTCATTGACTCTAATTCGATGCAAGTTTTTCCCATGATGAAGGAACTTGAATGCGATAATTACGTTAGTCATAGTGGGCACGCAAAGCGTGGGAGGGGGTGGGTGCTGGGTGGAGGGAGTTTCCACCACCGGCTCCCGGGCAAAGCGTAGAAGCTTTGACCTTTTATCAGATTTTGAGAGAAAGAAGATCGATAGTACGTTCATAAACTCTAATTCGATGCCGGCTTTTGTATGATGAAGGAACTTGGTTGCGAGAAATATGTTAGCCAGAGAGACCCGGCCTGACATATGTGTTATCGGAGTCCAGTGCATGCAGTCTGAATTCACAACATGAAGGCTGCTGTTTTTGAGGCAATAAACCTGTGAATCATTTTGAAAATCAATTATTTTAATTTATTATTACGAATTTGCTTTAATTTAAGTGAAAAAGAAAACTTATATGAATGGCAAATTGTGAATAATGATTTATGCAACACTTGTGGACAAGTTGATTCAACGTTCCACTTTATGTTATATTGCAAGGATGCGGTTTTGTTTTGTAAAATAATATGTAATTTGATATTTAACCTATTCCAAGTAGAAATACAAATTAACCAAAATACATAAGCTGTAGGTAAGTACATAGGAAACATTAAATATTCTCTTCTGAATATTATTTTAGATTATGCGTAATATGCAATGTATAAATGTCACGTTAAAAAGCTTGTCAATGGTTCACTTTTTTACCCACATGCTTTGTTTTTTTTAATTCAAGTCGTTGTTAAGATTGTTTTAAAGGCATTAAGAAAATAATACTAAGCTGGAATAATTGTTGTATGTACTAAAATTTCTAGCGCATGTTATGTTTCACTCAATCATTGAGTAATTAATTCAATTCAATTCAAAATACTTTATTTCCATTAAAAACGAACAAAGATATACATGTAATAAAGTACAGACAGGTCAAAATATACAAATCATGAGCATTATGTTAAGTAAATTTAAACAAACTGTGAAAATGAGTAGCAGGAAAAATGGAGCACCTGTAGAAAGCTTGTTTTAGCTTGTTGATTCAGGCGTCCAAATAAATCAAATAATTACACAGATATAACATAATGAGTATTGCGCATGGATTCATCTACTCCTCCCTCCTCCCCACCTCCCTCCTCCCCACCACGCCCACTCCCCACCACCTCCCCTCCCCCTTCTTTCTCTTATGGTAATTTACAAAATTACACTTGATTTTAAAATAGGTATTAATAATGTACTATGAGTTGAAATTATGGAGAAAAAAAAACCTTGCTTGAGGATAAAAGAAAAAAATGAAGGCTGCTGCTGCTGTTGTTGTTGTTATTGTTTGGTTTTTACGGCGCTGTTATTCAAAAAGTTCATATTTTGCGCAATTCATTTATAAATAATAATTTTTCATGATAAGTCATAAACGTATGGCCCATACGTTTATAAGTGTTCCAGAAGTCAAATATTTGTATAGAAAACTCTACAAAAATAATACAGTTTGGAATAAAACAAACGTGACAAATGAAGCTACAACAAAGCGAAACATATTAAAGGGAACCAAAACCTTCATCCTAAGTTACCTTTATTGTAAAGTTTAAACGATTTGAATAAGATTAGCGAAAAATTGAACAAAATCAGGCAAGGTATAAGGAAGTTAAAGCTAAAGTAATAACTTGTCACCAGAGGGCGATACTTAATTTGATGGCGTCATTTGCCGACAACTCTCCATGCCTTCTGATCATGGAATTTCACAATTCTTTCATTTTCTTTATATTCATTTGTGTTCAATATCCGACTTCATAAAATGTGAAGTAGAATATCATTCTGCATTCTATATCTTGTTTTCAGGGGGGTAGATTACCTCAATCACAAGAAATAAGGAAAAACACAGGGCAGACCACATAACTGTAAAATAAGTAAAACGCTCATCCCCATTCACAATGCACAGATCGACGTGTGTCCATTTCACGCGCTGGGAGATACACTAGAGTGCACACGCCGCCATTTTTATTAAGCCCCCATCACACCAAAGTAGTTCTCAATACGTTCTCGGAAATGTTGCCAAACGGGCTCAAACTGAGCTGAACGTTATAGCAACTGTTTACGATCTGTTTAAGGACTTCATGGATGGGCTCGGACTGGACTAATGTCTATAATACGATCCTAGTTCGTTCATTAACAGTCCACCATACGTCCAACTCGTCTTTAACCGTCCACAGTCAGTTCATATCAAGTTCAGATCGGGTAAATTTGACATTTCCAAGCAGTTCAAACCTTTCTTACTAGTTCGCAACTTGTTCTAACTAGTTTATAACCCAACCACCCCGTTCAGAAACAGTTCAACTTGTCCTCATCTCGTTCTTAGTGCGTTCGAACGCGCTCCTATCGTGCCTGTGCAATCCTATCCTGGTTCGAGGGCTCTACAAACCCAACGCGTTCTTTCTAATTGATGCTCGACCACATCACGCTGTAACACGTTCCTAGTAGGATCGAAGTACGGCAATTCCGTCCATAAAACGGCAATTCCGTTCGCAGTACGTCTATCCCGTTTTAAGTCCGGTGTCACTCGTCTAATTGCAGGACGGGGAACATTTTGAACAGGCTCAAAGTTCTAGAGCACCCTTCCCGTCCAAGCCAGTCTGAGCCCGTCCATGAAGTTCTTAAACAGATCGTAAACAGTTGCTACTACGTTCACTCCGTTCGCACACAGTTTGAGCTCGTTTGGCAACATTTTACAGAACGTAGTGAGAACTAGTTTGGTGTGATGGGGGCTTCACTTGAATGTCTTGATCTGCAAAGCTTGAAGCGTTGAAGTTGAACGGGAATGAGGAATGGCGAGAACGCGCTGGGTCTTTATAGATCCCGAGCCAGGACGGGATTGCACACGCTCTAGGAGCGCGTTCGAACGCACTAAGAACGAGATGAGGACGAGTTGAACTGTCTCTGAACGGGGTGGTCGGGTTAAAAACTAGTTAGAACAAGTGGCGAACTAGTTAGAACGGGTTTGGACGTATTAGGAACGAGGTAGAACTAGTTAATAATGGGTTTAAACTGACTACGGACTGGCTTGGACTGCCTGGAAATGGCAAATTTACCCGATCTGAACTTGATATAAACTGACTGTGGACGGGGTACAGACGAGAAGGACGTATTGAGGACTGTTTATGAACGAACTAGGATCGTATTATAGACATTATTTACACATTTTACGATTTTCTAGGACGGTTCCGGAACGTAGTGAGAACTAGTTTGGTGTGATGGGGGCTTTAGTCATCGATCTTTTTAGCTAGCAAAGCCCAGTCGACCATATGTGCATGATGACACAGTTAAATTCCATTCTGATATTCTTTTCAGGGCATAATGCCGTCGTCTTAGAATCACCTGTGGTTTGAAGTCGGCTTCTTTATATATCAAGAAATGGCATGCGTTATCTTCTAGCATATTTGATTAATAAAAGTTGAATTTAAGTTTTCTTTCACTACCAAGATTTAAAAGAAAAAGTAACAAAAACAAAACAAATAGGCCTTCTCAACAGCTTACTTTTCATATTATTTGTAGGGGTACCCATTAAGAAATAATTTTTTTTTACGGCCAGAGGGCGAAAATTAATTTTACAATCATGTTAGATATAGTAAAAACATTGTTATACGATTAAACAGGTATAGAAGTATTAACATCACAATATCAATCACTTGTTAAAAAATATTGCAGGAATCACGTGGTTTGAAAATAAAAGAACAATATTTTGATACAGATTAAATTTATCCCACTGAGACTAAAAGAAAAAACTGGAGAGAGGAAAAAAGGGAGAGTCAGAGAAGGAGAGAGAAGGGGTAGATTTAGGTAGAGGCAGAGAGAAGACAACGAAAATAAGGAAGAGGCAAGGAAGAAATGAAGAGGGGGAAAATTATTTAAAGAAAGGGAGAAAGATTGAAAAAAGAAGTACAAGAGATCGACACTTAGGGAAATAGCACAGCTACGGATAAGAAAATTGACATGTTCAGAGGAGAGAGAGAGATAGAGTTAAAAAAAATTGTTCAATTTTTCTTAAATTTAATTTCATATTCTAGAAACTTTTTGACTCAATTTCTATACTAAAGCAGTATTGTCATATCATTTACATGTTCAGCCCCACCCCTCCCACTTTCAAAATTGCTCCATGTCCCCTTGATCAGTTCTATTCCAAAGTACAGTGTCCCTTGTATATGTAAAACACAGACATGTTTTCCTTGGTATTTGTATTGGTATTTATTTTCCATATCACAATATTAAAACAAACAATACAAAGAAAATGCATGAACATATTAAAATCAAAGGTATAGTGAATGGCTGGATAACTCATTCAGTTTTGTTAATATAACAAAACTGTTCTTCCCTGGGGTCCAGGAATTATGATAATAAACAGTTATTATACAACATACAGTACAACATAAAATAATATAATTTGAATACACATAATACATAAAAGCATAAACACCCCCCCATCCCAAGCATATTCCATTACAGATCAGAGCAAAACTGATCTCTTAAATTTGGATTTTTGCAAAAAGTTTTTAAGCTGTTGGATAGTTTAATAGTTAACGGAAGGTCATTGTACTCACGTGAGCCTTTATCCACAAACATTTTACGGCAGCATTCACTCTTTGGTTTGGGGAGTTTAATATTACCTTGTGATCGTAGAGAATATGGATAATTACAGTATTTGAAGGACTACTCTAAACAAGGAGGAGCCAAATTGTTCAATGATTTATAGACCATTATATTTAAATGCAATTTACGTCTTGAATGGAGAGATTGCCACCCTAATTTAACATGAATATCGTTATTAGAAACATGGTTAAAAGGATTAATTTTCAAAATGATACGACCGGCCCTGTTTTGTAATTTTTGGAGGCGGTCAGTGTGTTTCTTGCTTGCCGAATCATAAACAATATCTGCGTAATCAAATAGTGGAAGAATAATTGAATTATATACCATCTTCAGATTGGATTCCGATATAAAATATCGAAGACGAGCTAGAAAACTTACAACTTTACTTATTTTCCTACACATTTCGTCAATATGAATATCCCATTTTAACTTGGTATCAAGATGCATTCCAAGATATTTCACAGTATTACTTTTGATAATACGTTTACCACATATATTTACATTTAAGATATTACATTTCGATAACATTGCCCCAGTTCCAAATAACATACAAATGGTTTTGTCAACGTTAAGACTGAGTTTATTACAGCATAGCCAGCTATGTATTTTACGTAGATCGGAATTAATATGTTTTTAAACAATATCAACATTTTTATGAGAAAAATATAGCACAGTATCATCTGCATATAGATGCAATTTACAATTTTGTACTTGTTTCACCAGATCATTTATATAAATAGTAAAAAAAATAGGGCCAAGTATGGACCCTTGAGGAATTCCATAATCTATATCTAAAATATTTGATGTAGCAGAATCAATACAGGTACACATCTTACGGTTATACAAGTAACTTCAAACCAAGGTAATGTGTCCCTCGAAACACCAATGCTGGAAAGTTTTTTTACAAGTATTTGAACGTCCACAGCATCAAACGCCTTTTTGAGATCGATAAACACAGCACCAGTATAAAGGCCTCCATCCAATGCTTGCAACCAGTCATCGGTGACTTTTAATAAAGATGTTACAATCGAATGCTTTTGCCTGAAACCTAATTGCTCGGCGCAGAGTATATTGTTTTCTTTCATATACGATTTCAGTTGATTGCATACTAGTCTTTCCAGAATTTTTGAAACGGATGGTAAAATGGATATGGGTCTAAAATGAGAAGGATCATCTTTGTTTCCTGATTTAAATAATGGTATCACTTTAGCAGTTTTAAATTGTTTAGGATAAACACAATCTAGCTGTGATTTATTAAACAAATATGTTAAAGATGGAATTATAACAGGAGCCGACAACTTCAATAGCTGTGCAGAGATTCCGTCAATTCCACATGAAGATTTATTTTTCAATAATTTAACTTCTTTCAAAACATTTTCTTCTGATATTACTCCAAAATTAAATGCAAATACGCTATGACACTCTTGATCAAAAATAGATCTATGGGTGATTGGAATTATAGATGCTAAAAGTTTTCCAACGTTCGCAAATTACTCATTAAAATTTTCACTTTGTTCAAACAATTTTTCTTTATCGTTTTGAACAATATTTTTGTTACTATTATTACAAGGTAATAATGATTTTAAAACCATCCAGGTGCTACCAGCATTTACTTTAAATTTTAATACTTGTTCAGAATAATATTTCTTCTTTCTTTTCCTTATTTCAAAAGTAACTTTGTTTCTTAATTTTCTGTATTCTTTCATTTTTTTCTCATCTTTATTTTTCCAAGCTTTTTGTTTTAATTTATCCCTTTCTCTGATCAATTTAAAAATATCTGAATTCATCCATGGGGACTTCTTATCCCTAATTTTCTTGCTTCTGATAGGCATATGGTGATTAACAACATTCATAAGGAAACTTTCCCATTTATTGACTGCTTCACTGACACAGGTACAATCAAGGATTTCATGCCATGGCTGATTATCTAAATCTTCTGAATAAGATTCTATATTAATACCAGATAATTTTCGATAATTAATTACACGGGAGGATTTTTCAATTTTCGACTTCCATATTAAAACTCAAAGAATGATCACTCATTCCAACATGAATAACACCGTGTGTTTTTATTTTCTCAGTTGAGTTTGTTAACATATGATCAATGAGTGTCATTGAGTTGGCTGTAATCCTAGTATAATATGTTTTATTAATCTGTTGCAGTGAATACAAGTTATGTGTTTCATCCAGACGTTTTAAATCAGAGGACCCTGATATTTTTAATAAATCACAATTTGTGTCCCCCATAACAACAATGGAGTAATTAAAACTATCAAGGAATGATAATAAATTTTCATACTGTTGAAATAATTGAACATTGCTATTTGGCGGTTTATACCAAGTAAGGAATATTATTGGATTTGAAAATTTCGGTCGAATCAGAAGTGGTATAATTTCTAGGGAATTTGGTACGTCATATTTGATAACTTCAAAAGACAACGAACTATGTATATACACGGCCACTCCACCACCGTGTCTGTTTCTATCTTTACGAATAAGGTTAAAATGATCGATACTCAGTTCACTGTCGAAAACAGATTCATCCAAAAAAGTTTCATTTAATGCTAGAATATGAATTTCATTATTCTGTAAAAATAATTTGATTTCATCTATATTACGGAGAAGGCTACGAATATTTAGATGTGCAATTTTGAGGCCTTTGCTTTTCAAACAATCAAATGAATCAATACATGAAAGATTTGTTGTTTCCATCAAACGTTTGGGATTACAGTCATTCGTACCACCTTGAACATCAGTTATGAAATCATAGTTAAGATCAGGAAAGGGTAAGTATCTAAAAAGACATTTCGAACATTGCCAATTAAAGAACTGTTGGGTTGGATCATCATACGATTTAACACCGATATCAGTACAGCTTATGTGGACCCATTTATTGCAAATTGTACATTGTAATGCCCTTTGGTTATTTTTACAGTTTTAAAGCAACTAACACAAGGGAACAGCTTTACCATTAACCTAATAAATAATTAAAAACAACTTGATAATAACTAAAACAAATCAAAACAAATTAAATAAAATGTAAACAGTAAATGCAAGAATAACTATAAGATTGAATACAAGAATGCATCAACACATGCATATAAAATACACTAGAATACCACTCGACAAAACTTAATCTTGTAAGCTACGTCAATAAGAAGCTTGTTTTGAAAATAAATCTAAATGATCAGAAGAGTAGTAAATACACTTCCTGCAGGCTAGTGGATATTTTAAACTTTAAAGCACACGCCCCCTTCCACACAAACATAAACACATATGTACGCATGTTATTCTTCAGTACACAAACGCTTGCACAAGTTTACTCAATCACCTTTATATAATTACATACATTGTACATCACATCACAAAAAGAACAAAAGCAAGCGAACAAACAAACATAAGCACCAAAAAATATTCCAAAAAAAAAAAGAGAGAGAGAAGTAGGCAAACTACATGTATGACAAACTGTTACATGCAATCCTGAAGTAAAATTTGATAGGCATGCTGCTATTGTTATCCACTAAGTGCCATGTTTATTCTTTCCAAACACAATTCAAGTTCGCAATATCAACAAACAACTTGAATGTTAATTTGGTAAAGCGTAAGAACTGGCGAAACATTGGCAAGTAATACATTTGTACAAACTTACGAACATGAATCTATTAGAATAATATTTCTAGTCAGGTTCAAGTATCTATTTATTTTCTTTGAATTCTGTGGGCTTTGATATGTTAATCCACAAAGAGTTTATTCCTAAAACAAAGCAAATTTGGCATGCCTTATTGATATCGTTAAATACATGAATATGAAGGGATTTTAATAAAAATTCAGAACTCCTTTATCATTTGTATTACTATTGTTCCTCATAAGTCATGAACAAAAATGCGAGGGATGTTACGAGAGGATTAATGAAAGATTGAAATGATAAACGATACATAGACCCTAATTCTTTTGTCGTTAATTTCAAATCTCTTCTTCAATCAATTTTCCTCCTTATAAACCCGATTTGAAGACACCATTGGAAAAAAATTGGCCCAGCTGGCCGTGACCCGAGTGTTTTCCAGCGTTTTTTTTTGGTCAATTCAATGATTTACTTTCATACTTCTGAATGAAATGGATCAAAACGTTGTAAAAAAATGAATGATTTCCATTTTTTGGCATATGCTATTGTTTGGAATATGGGTAATTACGCTTTCAATATTTTATTGATTTTCGTGTTTTTATTACTTTACAATGTCTACGTACTTAATAAAGTTGTACTATAGAGAGTTGTATGACCGTGAAATTGATTTCAAAGGTAAGTGTTATGGTAAAGGTGTAGGTGTCTCCAAATAAATGGAAACCACAGTCATTATACTACACTTAAACACCTTTTATTTATGTATATTTCAGACAAATTTATTTACTTCTGTTTTTGTCCATAGGACTTGCTCTGTTTCTGAATACTTATAAGATACCCATTAAAATGTTATCTGTCTTAACGACAAAAATAATTATGTCTTTGATATCACTAATCTTGAGTGAAATTTCGGTTAAAAAAGAGTGTATATACACAACATGTAACATATCAATTTAGTACACCATGAGGCTCTGATTTCTAGATCCTACAAAGTAAGGTGGTATTTTGAAAATTGACCTGCCTGTAATAGTGTCCATTTATTATTTGGGTATTTGATTCTCTTTAACCTGATTTACATAATGTTCAGGTTATATTCATCAAAGAGGTTATGTACAATCAAGTGTAAACTCATGTGACACTAGGCATGAGATATTTCCTCAGAAACCTTAATAAGGAAATCAAGGACGTTTTGGTAATCCGTTAAAATTTTCATGCACTGTACATCAGGAAGATTTTTGTTTGTGTGTAAGGATATTACCATAACGAGGTTTGATTATATATATATATATATATAATTAAAAAAAAAATTGGACGGGTGTCTGTTGAAGGCCTTAAAGTTATTATGTCCCATTTGCAGGCCAAAACAATGAAAAGGTTAAATTCCAATGGCAGTAGAAAGACAATACTAATTTAGAACTTCCCTAAAAAAAGGTGGCTTGAAAATGTCTTTAAGTGGGAAAATAACGACTATTAGTTGTCGAATCGACTTAGGAGCTATAGAGCCAGTAAGTAATAGTCTGATTTTTCAGATCATTGTACCGAATGGTCGAACGTTTTATGTTCCACAAAGATTAAATCAGTTTAATTTTGGCCATTACAAGAAGTGGGTTATTGATGTAGACAAATGCTCATGTACCCTTTGCAGCTCATTTTATGTATGTTATTTCCAAAGATGAAAAAAGCCAGTCAGTCACTCAATAGTGTCTGACAGTGAAGTAAACGGGAAGTGAAGTAAACAGCAAGTAAACGGGTTTCCTTGCATAATTTGAATATGAGGACACTGCTAACGTTTAAATTTCACAGATAGGACATACATGACATATTCATAATTCCTGCAAAGTTCTACATAATTTGATCTTGGCTGCAAAAGGGACATAGTATCTTTAAGCCACCATATCTTATAAGTTTATATCTGTGAGTGGTTTGCTTTCCAAAAACAAAAAAATGGATAGCCTAAAAAGCGAAATCGTTGTTTAACGTTTCAAACAATTGTATTGTTTATATACAATCTTTCTATTTGTCATTTTCGCGTAGATAGAATATTAATTTAAGCCAGAGTAAAATCTATTAGAACCTGAATAGAGAAAGGATATGTATATATAACTGGTGGTATGGACGTTATAGAGTAGGGGGATGAAATACAGCAAGTTAACAAAAAGCTTACTTAAAATCGTCCGGAAAAGGGGGTTTAGCTTTTTGCGGCGGGCCCTCGGTTCCCTTCGGTGCGCTTTCATGCGTCCGCCTGTTTGTGTGTTTTTTGTTTAGTCTTTTCTTTGTGTGTGTTGCGATGTTTTGTCACTGTGTTTTCTTTTTATGTTAAGGTGAAAGGTGCAAAAATGCTTTCATTGGTACACTTGTTGATATTTAATGCACAATCAGAAACCCAATATAATGATCTAAGGACATATGATGTATTGATCGTATATAAATTAGGTGATGTAATAATGCATGAGGGATAGAAGAACGATATGTTGAATATAGTTTCCTTGAATGTTAAGGGTCTTAGAGATGTTACGAAAAGGAACGCTAAAGTAAAGTGGAGTAAACAGAAAGGATTTTTTTTTCTTCAGGAAACTGTTAGTACAAACGATATGGAGGATCGATGGGAGAGGGAATGGAGTGGGGAGTGTTTTTTTTAGTCACGGAAGCAACCACAGTCGAGGAGTTTGTATTCTGATTTCACACAAATTTTAAGTTGAAGGTATTGAGAAGTGAGTGTGATTCAGACGGGAGGAACATAATATTGGAAGTTGACTTACAAAACATAAGATACATTATTTGTAATGTATATTTTCCCGTTCGAGATAAACAGCAGGAACAAATATAATTTTAAAATCATTTAAGTGTTCGCTTAAATGAATTCAATTTAAACAAATCCCTTATGATAGTAGATTGCGATTTTAATATGATTCGAAATTTAGAATTGGATATTTCAAGTAAAGGGAGTATTAGAGGTCACAAGTTTAATTTAGAATTCGAGGATTTTTTTGGAAGGTTTGATATGTTGGATATATGGAGAAAAAGAAACCTACATACGATTCAATTTACTTACAGACAAAATAACCCTTTAATTCAAAGTAGGTTCGACTATTGGATAGTTTCAAACTTGAGAAACAAATTGCTGAGTGCAATATATTATACACTCCATAGCTCCTTATCACTCTGCCATTCATCTGGGTTTGGCTTAGGGGGTTAAAATTTTTCAGAATATAGGTCCGTCTTACTGGAAGTTCAATAATAGTCTGTGGTTAGATGTAGATCATGTTCAATACATGAGAGCAGAAATTAAATCTGTCGTAGACCAGGGAAAGAAAGATATAATAGATGCCAGAGTCTTGTGGGATTTCGTTAAAATGAAAGTTCATGAAAAAACAAAGAAATATTCCAAAGTTAGGGCACAGGAAAAGGAGTAAAAATTACGAAAAATACAGGGAGATATTCAAAAGCTTGAACATTCATTGTTTATTTCTCCAGATAATGATACTTTACACAATTTAGAGTCTAAGAAAACTAAACTCAAAGTGTTATATGATCAGAAAGTAGCAGGGTTAAAAGTTAGATCGCGTGCAAAATGGTTTGAAGAAAGTGAAATTAATGCAAATTATTTAAAACAATTGTTGGCACCCAATCAGAAAAAACACATTTATAGACAAATTACAATTAGATGGTAGGAATGAAGAAACAACCGATCCAAACAAATTTTAAAAGAAATTAAACAATTTATCATAACTTATACTCAGAACAAGAAAACATTGGAAGGACAGATGATCTCTTTTTCAATATGTCTCACTTAAATATAAGTGAAGCTAGTAAGAAGTCGTGTGATGAGAAAATTATATTTGGTGAATGTACTTCAATGTTAAATAAAATGTCTTTAAACAAATCGCCTGGGAGTGACGATCTGTCAGTGGAATTATATCGCATCTTTTGGCCTGATATAGGGAACCTTGTTTTAGACTCCTTCAATACGAAATACTATTCATCGAGACGAAAGCAACGAGCAACGAGCAACGCAAAGAAACCTTTTAAATTTCACTTTTTACCGCTATATTCGAGACTTCATTGTGCCATACCTACCTTTGCTGGTGATATTTGTTACATTGTGTACCATTATTGAAGCTGTGGACTTCCAAGGAGCACGAATTTTGGAAAAATGTTGAGTAAAAAGGACAGGAAGAAGGGAAGAAATAGAGAGTGTATGCAGACACGGAGTCGACCTTAAGATCTAGCCGAACTCTCAGGCGACGAAACTCACGATAGAGACGGTCAAGTCGACGCCAGTCCAGATGGTCAGTCGGCTGGTCACTCAGCCGTGGAAGAAGAATGCGTGAGTAGTGAACTAAAAGACGTGATATGTAAGAAAATCACAAAGGTACTATTGTCAGCCCCTGTAATTGATCAGATTGTTGACTCTGTGTATGAAACTGTGTGTAAGAGACTCGAAGAAAAAATCTCACAAAATGTGCATGATGGACTGCTACTTGAACTTGAAAGCAAGAAAAGAGAGGTGAGTGACGTGAAAGTCAAAATGGAGAAACTCGAACAATGCCTCGACAGGGAAAAGACAGTAATCAAATCCCTTGAACAATATACTAGACGCAACTCGTTGCGGATATACGGAATACCAGAATCTCAAAACGAAAATACTGATAATATTGCCCTCAAACTTTTCAAAGATAAGTTGGATCTTGACCTCATGCGTACAGATCTGGACAGAAGTCATCGAGTGACACCTCGCCCACGAACAGATAATGGCCAACTCCGTGGCTCATAAAATCGTCCGAGAGCTGTGATAGTGAAGTTTGTCCGCTACAACATGAGGATGTTGGTCTACCAAGCCAAGTCGAAACTTCGAGGATCCAAAATATACATCAAAGAGGATTTAACTTCATCAAGACAGGAGATAGTCGGTGCCTGTGTCAACAAAATCAAAGAGAAGCGTGTAAAACGTGTCTGGACGCAGGACGGCCGAGTTCTTGTCTTGTCACCTAACGACAAGGTAATTCCCATCAGAGATCTCCGTCATGTTGAATCGTTGTAAGTGTTCTACAGTTTGGTTTATTTCTTCATACCATAATAACGATGGCCAGTCGTGCTAACATCAAATATCCTTGCTTGATATGTAATACTTCAGTCAGGAGCAACCAGATTGCGGCTTTGTGCATAGGATGTCAACAATGGTGCCATGTTAAATGTGGAGTCCCAATACCTGACTATGAGCGAGACATTGATTGGACCTGTAATAAATGTATATTTCAAGAACTACCGTTCCATGATCATTGTGAATCTGAAACATTAACCCCACAACTAGATGACATAGATTATATGCCTACTGCAACTCGTGACTTGGACAAAGCCCGGTTAAATACTACATGTAATCCCTGTTGTATATGTGAAAAACCTGTAAAGAGAAATCAGAAAGCAGTGTTGTGTACTAATTGTTCAAAATGGGTTCATATTAAATGTGCAAATGTTCGACGTGCTAAGTGTAACGATCCTAGCGAGACATGTGTTAATTGGCAGTGTACAAGATGTTTATTTTCCCAATTACCTTTTCAATATGATATAGATTATGAACAAGAGACAAACAAAGATTTGTCTGGTAGTAATGTTAACATGTCAAATCAAGATGTGGGTGAGTTGAACCATGCTGATTTTTCATTTCCCAGTGAAAAGGGGCTTAAAGTTGCTCATTTAAATGTAAGAAGCCTTCGTAATAAAAACGGCCGACATCAACTGTTTTGAAAAACGTTATAATTACGATTTTATATCTTTATCTGAAACATGGTTAGACGAGACTATTGGTAGTAATACATGTTGTATAGATGGTTATAATCTGGAGAGGAAAGACAGAGACTATTTAGGAGGAGGTGTTTGTTGTTACATTCTTAATAGTGTACCTTATATAAGGAGGCAAAATTTAGAATGCGAAGGCTTAGAATTACTGTGGATTGAATTAAAGCCCAGAAATGAAACTAGTTTGTATGTGGGCATTATTTATCGTAAACCAAATTCTTCCGTATCCTTTTTCGAAGAATTAGAGGAAAATCTAGAGCAATTATTTTCGCTCTCAGATAGAATAATACTGCTGGGTGACTTAAATTGTAACATGCTAACAGTTAATTCTTTGTCCAATAGGTTAATTGAAATTGGTGAATCTTTGGGTTTAATGCAGCTCATTAACAGGCCAACTCGTGTGACCCCTTTAGTAAAAGCCTGATTGATCTGATTTTTGTATCAAAGGCACTAGGAGAATTACACTCAGGTGTACAGCCTATTGGGTTTAGCGACCATTCCTTAGTATTTGTTGTTACAAAACTAAAAACTCCCATTTCGTTGCCTCAAATTTCACGCTTTCGTTCTTTTAAATTTTTCAATGAAAATGCATTTCTCAATGATATTGAAGATATTGATTGGAATGAAATGTTTATAAATGTTACTGATATTGATGTTATGTGGGACAAGTTTAGAGATGTCTTTTTAAAACTCTCTGACAAACATGCACCCTATGTATCAGTGCGTAAAAAGGTTAAAGGGTCTCCATGGATAACCTCGGCTTATAAAGAAATAGCAAGAGATAGAGACTATAGCAAAAGTCAATTTTACAAAATTAAATGCAATAACATCAGAACTGAAAATAAAACTACCGCTCTATGGAAGAAATATACTTCATTGAGAAACAAAGCTAATATCCTTAATAAAAAGTTGAAAAAGGCTTATTATCGAAGTAAAATAGAGAGTAGCAAAGATATGAAGGAATCCTGGAATATTGTAAAAGAGTTGTTGCCTGATAACAAGGCTAATCAATGTTCACACTTAGCAATCGAAGGCGAAATTGTATCCGATCCTTTAAAAATAGCAACAGAATTTAATACAATGTTCAGCAATGTCTTTCAATCGATTCATGGAGAAGAAGGCTCTCATGAAATAAAAGATAACGGTGTTAATGCTATTAAAAGACTAAGTAAAGTACAATCACGTTTCGTTTTCAAAGAGATAGCCACTGAATTTGTTAAAAGGAATTAAATAACCTTGATTGTTCGAAATCTGTGGGACTTGACGACCTCCACCCTAGATTGTTGAAACTTAGTGCTCAATTGGTTGCCATTCCTATTGTTCGTATTTTCAATCAGTCAATACAATCTGGGCGTATCCCAAATGACTTTAAGATGGCTAACATAGTCCCTATTCCCAAAACAAAGACTAGTCACGAACTAAGCAACTTTCGTCCTATCTCCCTCTTGTCCACTGTTTCCAAAGTGTTGGAAAGAGCAGTCCACTCTCAATTGATGGAATATCTTAATAATGAAGAATTGATGTCCGATCGGCAGTCCGGTTTTAGGAGTAAACATTCCACCTCAACATGCTAAACAGAGATTCGTGAATTATTATACGATAACCTTGACAAAGGGCGATTTACCGGTGCTGTTTTCTTAGACTTGAGAAAGGCGTTTGATATCATCCCCCATGATCTTCTTATTAAAAAAATTGGTTATTTCGGCATTAGTGGAACAGAATTATCATGGTTTGAGTCTTACCTAGTGGGAAGAAACCAATGTGTGTCATACAAGGGCATTAGAAGTGATTTCCTCCCAGTTCATTCTGGGGTACCGCAGGGTTCAATTTTGGGCCCGCTTCTATTTTGTATGTACATTAATGACATATGTGATCTAGCCTTGCATTCAAATACTAATATTTCTTTGTACGCAGACGACACTGCCATTTTCTCCTCTGGTTATGGAGTACAAGCTGTTAAAACCCAGTTACAAAACGACATACTAGTTTTATGTGAAAGGATGAATGAAAATGGACTAGTTGTTAACACAGACAAAACTAAAGTTATGTTATTTTCAAGTAGAAGGAAGAAGAATCCAGTCAAATTACAGATAAAAATGGATGGTAAATACTTATAGAAAATGTAACGAAATTTAAATATCTGGGTGTTATTGTAAATCAGAACTTAGATTGGTCTTCCCATGTCAATGATGTTGTTAAAAGGATTATGAACTCGCTTATATGTATGCGGAGGATTAAGCACTGTTTGACAAAACGTGTATTTACTCATTTATACTATTTTTAAATTCTTCCTTACATTGATTATTGTTCAACTGTTTGGGGATCACTGAAAATGAAAGATTTAAAGCGACTACAGAAATTTCAAAACAAATATTGTCGTTTAGTATTAGATGCAGATTATTATACGCCTGTACAATATATGTTAATTTCTTTAAGGTTGCAATCCGTCAAACACAGATTGAAATACAATTATCAAGTACTTATGTATAAAATCCTGAATAATCTTGCTCCTGTTTATCTAAAACAAGCTCTACCTCAAAGTGCTAACCCGTATCCCACGAGATCAGTTTCAATGCACCAATTGTACCTTGCCAAACCCAGAACCGATTTAAAAAACAGACCTTCTCGTACACAGCAGCAAAGTTATTCAACTCACTACCCATTCTTACCAAATGTTCCGCCTCTACCCATTTTTAAACGAAATGTCCGTGAAATTCAAGTGGGTTAATTCCATTTTCATCTAATTTCCTATTTGTATAAAAATTTTTTAATAGTTTGTTTATATTATGTTTTTATTGTATATTTTGTGTATTTTTATGTGTATTGTATTTGTAAGATATTTGAAATGTGATTTGTTTGTTACAGCAGGGCTCCCTTGGAAAGCAGGCCTTGCGGCTTGAATGGGACCACCCTGCTTTTATAAAGAAGACATGAATAAATAAATAAATAAATACCTCCTTTGAGAAAGGTGAATTGTCTATCACACAGAAACAGGGTGTAATAAAGGTAATCAAAAGAGGTAAAAAAACCCTTTATATATTTGCAACTACAGACCACTTACCCTTCTTTATGTTGACTATAAACTTTTATCTAAAGTGTTGGCTGAAAAAAAAAGAATGTATTAGAAGAGGTGATACATGTAGATTCAGTGGGATTTTTGCCTGGTAGGAATATAGGAGAAGATGTGAGAATTATTGGCGATGTCATATTTTACACGCAGGTATACGATGTACAGTGTTTCTTTAATAACAGTTGATTTCGAGAAAGCTTTTGACACCGTCTCACACTCATATATGAATTTCTTAATTAAAAAAATATGGTTTTGGCCCATATTTGTGTAGATGGATAGGTAGGATAATTCCCTTTAATGCCAAATTAATTTATGTAAACATTTTCCAAGTTAAACATTTGATTGATGCAGAAGGTAATATGAGATCAGGGCACTATTTCATAAGTTAAGGTCTTAATATAGACGAATTATGTGTTGTTAATGATCTATACACCAAGTTGCCAGCTGCCTGGAAGATTAAGAGAATTTGCAAAGGGAGAATTGATACTCTGAAAGACCTTATTGATCTTTACAACATTTATTTTAACATTAACATTAACAGCATATTTTTTTGAGTCTGTGACTTCCAAAATGCTCTATAACTTTTTCATTGCTACAATACAAGATTCAGATGATGTTTGAAGGTTTGCATGGTGGTATGAATATCGCGGAAGAGGTTTACGGTACACCATGTGTAAAGTCCTAGAAGGACTAAGGAAAGTGGATAGAAATAGAGGTGAAATGGAAAGGCGAGAAAAGTGGAGGTTGGAAGGAAGAGTATCTTTCGGAAGTGAGTATAGTCCTGAAAAGGACTGTAAACCAGAAAGTGGTAGACAGGATGAGGGGTTTGAGTAGAAGACTGGATTGAGTTAGAGAGTTGAGTAGATGGGAGAAGCTGGCTTGAGTTGGCGAGTAGAGTTGCAGAGCAGGAGCAGGAGAGTAGACTCGACGTTTCGGACAGGTTGACTGTCCGTCTTCAGGAGTGAGTGTTCGCTAGGCGTGCGGCGGTCCTTATGGCGTGAGTGCGGACTTGGGGGAAAGCATTGGGCCGGCGGGTTCGGCGGTTGGCAGGCAGCTGTCGGTGGTGGCGCTCGGTTGCGTGAATTGGCTGGAAACGAGTGGGCGGCGGCTATGCGGACGTCGTGTGGTTCGTGTCGGCGGAGTAGCGAGCGGTGTGTCGGTTTTGAGTGGGTGTATCGATCGGCGGTGAGGATGGCTATTAGTGGTGTCGCTCTGTGTGTGTTGGTCGGTAGGATCAGGTGGGTAGCTTGGTGACGTCGGCGTAGGTAGTAGCGAGGTGTGGGCGTGGGCGGTGCTTGTGTGGGTGAAGTGGCTAGTTGAGAACGTGTAGTACTTGGTTGAGTAAGTGTGGTTGGGTGGTTACAGGTGGTGTCTGGGCTGACGGATGGATGGATTGGTGAAGTGTTGGTGGTGGGTGTGCTGGTTGTGGAGTTGGTTGAAGATTGGTCGGAAGTAGAGTGGTGATGGAGATTGGGTGCCAGATGCTGTTGATGTGAAGGCCTGGGTCTTGGGGTACGGTGTTGTGTTGGTGGATCTCGATGGCTTCTCGGACCCTTCGGGTGTTCCAATGTCGGATGGTGGTGATGAGGTGACTTTTATCCCAGTGAATGCGGTGGAGCTCTTGTTGTGCGTGCTTGACGATGGCTGACTTGTCCCAGTCGCTGCGTCGGTGGTGGGTCTTGTGTTCTTTCAGTCGGGTGTCGAAATCGCGGCCGGTTTCTCCAATGTAGACTTTGCCGCAGTCGCAGGGAATCTTGTAGACGCCTGGTTGTTTGTTGGATGGGTGCTTGTCCTTGTGAGAGTGAAGAGTGGAGTGAAGCTTGTGGTTGGATTGGTGTCTGACGAGGATGTTGGCTGAGCGGAGGATGCGTTGTAGTCGGTGTGATGTCTTGCCGATGTAGGGAAGTACGACGGTGGCGGTAGGCTTGGTATCAGGTTGGGTTCCGGTGGTGATGTTGCTGGTCTTGTGGTAGGAAGTTCGGGTGTTGATTTTCCTTCTTGGGTACTGGTTGATGGAAGTGAGTGCGTGCGTGATGTGCTTGAGTTCTTGCTGGAGATGTGCTTTGTCACTGAGTTGGTGGGCTCGTCTGATGAGTGAGTTGGAGACTGATTGGTGGATGGATGGAGGTAGCGGTCTGTGTGGGTTGGTTTCCGGTATACTTGGTGCGCGGGGAATCCTGATGGTGTCTTGGTGATGAGTACGTCTAGGAAAGGGATTGAGTTGTCGTGTTGGGTCTCCATGGTGAACTTAATGCTGGGATGTTGGTTGTTGATGTGGTCGAGGAACTGGTGGAGGTCTGGTGTGCTGTGTGGCCAGATGACGAAGGTGTCGTCGACGTAGCGTAGCCAGAGTGAAGGAGACTTGTCGGCGGACTTGAGTGCTTGGTGCTCGAGATGTTCCATGAAGATGTTGGCGATGATTGGTGAGAGTGGAGATCCCATGGCTGCTCCTTGAAGTTGTTTGTAGAAGTTGCTGCGCCATGCACTTGAAAGAGTTGGAGTGGAGGCAGGTGAGAAGGAGGTCGTGGATCTGGTCAGGTGTGAGCTTGGTCCTAGATTCGAGGTCTGGGTCTGAGATGAGGCGTTGTGGATGGATTAATCCAAATTGATTCAGTTTATCATTATCTTCTATGAATGTATTTTGTTTTTAATTCCTGCTAACTCCCTCACTTTCTCATCGATCCTGACACTTATTTATTATCGCTGTTTGCTTGTTTATTTAAATCTTTTTTTTTTAATAACACAGTATATTTACAGACCTCCACTGATACGAGACCCTCATATGATAAAAATAAAACCTAGGAGTTAAACAAAATGCACCATGTCGATCTATGTAAATATAACAAATTGGTTTATTATGGGTTATAAAGCAGCATCTTCACCTTATATTTTTGTTTAAGTAAGAAAATATTTATTCAGATTGTTTAATTTATATTGAACTAATTAATTTGCATAGACGATAAGTTTGTAATGTACAAATTGTTCCTTTTTATAATGTTGTATCCGGAAACCTTAATATGAAATACTTGATTAAATATGTACTATATTAGTTTGGATACTAGATGGACAATATTTGTAAAAATATATTTGTGTTTATAATGTATGCAACAATGTACTATGTTTATACTGTATGAACAATTATTTCCTCTTTATCATTTTGTATATGAAAATCAAGGCAAAAAAGCATTTAAAAAAGATCGCTCTCTGTAGTGGTGGAGAAGTTTGGAACGGAAGCGTTCTCCATGCGGGATTCCCCCAAGCGTCGCTTGAATAGCGGGATTATGACAATCGCGGCTTTCACGCAAACTAGGCTGCGTTGCAGGATGCACGCGTGATTACAGTCACTCGAATTGATCCAAGGCACCTAAATAGTCCTGGATCACCAGTCGGTCTCATGTGGGAATCCCTGAGAAGGACACTTAGGAAAAACAGCATTGGAGCTGATGAGGCTTCCAAAGGTAAACCAAATTAACATTACTGTTATTATAAGTCTAGCAACGGAAGATCCCTAAGACTTTAATATGGATCAATTTTTTTCCGGGGCATTCGTTTTATGGATAAAAAAGGCATTATGACGTCAGATACGGATGATCTTAGGGTCTGACAAGTTTAATTACGGTAACCGCAATTCAACTCATGACGACCAGCGGGCTACTGTGCATTCTCAACAACGGATAATTGTTGGCCATCCTTAAAACATCACGGATGTACTCTGGGAAGTAAAGAGAAAAATGAAGTTTGGGATAGGGCAGGTGCACAGCAAAATTGTACGGCAAGGCAAAACCGTAGGTCCGCATTGGAACTTTTCAAAACTTTTGTGGAGTTTGGCGGGATGCGAGGGATGTCCTTGAACGTGGTCTGATTTACATTGTGATCCTGCGACTAAATAATTATTGAATGCAACAAACCAGGTGAGACATGAAATTAGCAACTGGTATAAATTTTATATTCACACATGTACATAATGATATATGCCTACAACATTTCTTTCTTTGATGTAATTTCCATCTGATGTTGTATTCATTCCTTATCCACTATCTCCATGTCTGGGAGACAACATAGACGTTATATGGATTTAATTTTGGAATGCATCGACTTTTGTGTGTGTCCGGATTTCTCCCTTTTGTCAGTGGTCCTGATTATTAAAGAGGCGTGGTAGAGGTAAAGCTTGCAGATGGTAGTTGGAGTATAATATATTCTAGGTATTGGACTATGCTTTCTTAGCAGTCAGGTAAAATAACCATCACAATTGATCTTTGTATCAGCTGTAGCAGTAAAACATATTTCATCAATTAGGATTCGGGAAGCTCGAATATGAAAATATAGAAAACATCTTAAAAAGACATTCTGTAATGACAAATGGAGTAGCATGTAATGTTGTGAATCACCAACCGACATGTTTATTACATTATCAAGCCCATGGCTAGCATTTGTCGGATGCAACAAACCAGGTGAGAAGTTTGTACAGGCGTAACTGAATATCATCCAGGGAGATAATAAGCAAAATGATAGTCTAAATCCATCCCTCTGAATCCACACATCTCCTGCAGCATCATCATATTCAAATGTTATAATATTGATAACATTACTGTTATCATAAATTGCACATATGACATATAAGAAATGCATGTAGTTATAATTTTACGTTTTCAGCTTTTATTCAATAACAGTATTTTATGAGATACTATGTAATTAAAATTTATCCTCTTATTCTGAGTTGGCACATCCATTGAGTATGCAGTGTAATGATAAACTTATGCTCGCACATACCATTCATTAGCTTTAAATAACTATCAAATTACATATGAACGAAACATAACTTTAAAGTAAGCATGTATGTACGTTAACAAACCTTCAGCATTATATAATTATTTAAGGACTCAGATAAATTCCAATTTAGATTCATATGAAACTGACAAAATCGTCACATTATTGAGAAAAAACTAGTTTTTCTTGCAACACAAAATATCTCAGTAGAAAATTTCTTTCTCTCACATTGTTATACCAAGCTACTTGTAAATATAGGCAACTAATAGGACTGTAAACTTAAAAAATTGTGCAAGAACTTGGATAGAAGTGCTATTAAAGTATTGAATATTCACATACGGTAATGATATATTGACCATGATAAATATGCTCAAACAAAAATAGAATATCACCTCTTAAGTCTTAGTCGATTTATACACTTATACTTATGGAATTGACGTTCACATGGACACCTGACTTACACTGAATGCACAAACATGGCTGAGGTTTGAGCCTTTGAGGACAGAACAGCCCAACATTCAGTTGTAAACAAGCACTGTAAACAATGTACCATTTCTCTACAAGTCACAAGAAAATTGACGAATTATTCTCGCAGAACACCGCACATGATTTTAATACATGAATATAAAACAAGTGAAATAATGTTCTGTTAATACAAATCGACATATAAGACTTCTCTACCAAGTGACAAACTATTATTGCTGCCTACATCGCAAGTGATTTTGATACATGAATATAAAACAAGTGAAATAGTGTTCTGTTAATGCAGCTCGAAATATATCTATAAGAATTTACCACTTCCTCAAGTCGTTGGAAAAATGACAAACTATTCTTGCTGCCTACATCGCAAGTTATGTCGAAACATAAAAATAAAACAAGTGACTTGTTTTTTCTGTTCATACAATCCTCTGTACGACCATGAATTATGGTTCAAGGCAGGGCAGAGATTTTTTTTTTCTGTTGGGGACCAGTGAAAAATGCAATGAAGTATTGAAAATTTATTGCATTTTCTTTGTTTTTTGTTTTTATTTGTGGGGGGCTGCCCCCTACCATAAATCCGCTGCGTACGGTCATGATTCAGTGGCAAACCAATTGCCTCGTAACTATGAGGCCCCATGATCACAACCGTGTCGATGTGCTATTTTAGTGCCCTTTTGTGAGGCTTTAATCCTCATTATTGTCAGTTTAATGACTTAAGGACGTAGGTCCCCTAGATGATAAGCATAGTAGCAGTTATTGTTAATACAGCGCGAAATACTCTCTATAAGAATTTACCACTTCTACAAATAGTACAAGTTGTTGGAAAAGTGACAAACAATAGATCTAGACCTTAGAATACTTTTTGAGTAGAAAGTGAAGCCAACAACTTGCTACTTGGTTTGAGTCAGACCTCTTGTCTTAATTCTCAAACATTCAATCATTGATTGACATTGACATTGTACAAAATTCATTAGATTTTAGTTTTTACGGATAGACTCTATTCATAATCATATGCAATCCAGATACAATTTATGTCACCTAAATTGCAGTAAAACACAATACATTTCACATCTAGACATCACATTGTATTTGGTACGAACATGATTAGAATTTAGAGTCTATAATGAAACTAAACATGGCATCATGCATCATGCCAATATTTGCCAAACAAAGCTGGCTATAGCTAGCGCTAGCCGCGGCCGCCGGGTCGGTAGCCCACTACATGTTGTTGTTGTGCATACATCGTCAAATTGAAGCCCGCGTCTCGGCGTCTGCTTTTGTTGAGATGACACTTTCCGGACGATTCTCTAACTCTTTCCATAGGGTAGAACACTCTAAAAACTTGTTGTCCCTTTCTCTGAAAAGGGAATACCGGGAATAACTCTTTCATGGGTTTCGATTGCGTGCATGAAACAGTAAGAATTTTTTTTCCCCTCATAATCATCAGCTTCCGACGATATTGATTACAGCCATCTTGTACAGTGAAGGTGAAATGCAACGAGGGATACGATTGGTCAAAAGAGGATTCACCCTACCAAATGCGAATGAAAAATGTGATTATATTTCCTTGTATTGATAAAATATTACATTGCTCTTTTGACCTAAATTGCAGTACTCAAATTTTCTGCTAGTCTTATATCTATCTTCCAGTTCAAAATTTCCCCTTGTCTAAAAATGGAATGTCTCAAAATGATACCTATCGGTAACGCTGGGCCAGCTGGGCTTGGGAAAGTCGAACAGGATGACGCATCGTTGATGAATGCGCTAAGAATTAGGCTTGCCAACCAGGCACCGTTTGTAATTAGCTGAGAAAATGTTCTTTGATAATGAGAAATAACGAGTTTTGGTAGAATTTCACAATATCATAATTATTTCATAAATAATTGTTGAATATCTGAATCACGATGAGCCTTTATTTCAAGATGTAAAAGCAGCCACAAATACATTGAACACCATAATGGGCTGGTAATTTAGACTAGTACAATCCATGTTGCCTTATAGTTGCCTAGTAATAAGGAATGTAGGTCAGTTCATTGACCGAGTTTTCCTTTATATATTGTTGAATATAAATACATAAAACAAATCTAATCTTCTTCTGAAGAATGTCTTTCTTTGGTTCGATTACTGCAACTTTCTCCCTTATTTCCACTGTATTTCTTTAGTGAATGTATAATTTAAAGAAATTATACGAATGTGATATTTGTTCTTTGATGAAATTTTTGCTAAATTATTTCATATAGATCTAGTCTAACCGATTTATTTATTTATTTATTATTATTATTATTATTTTTTTTTTTTTGGGAGGAGCATTTCCATTTCTGACTAATGATGTAAAAGAATAGAGTCTATATTAGCCTAGTAGATTCTACTTCCGTAGTAGACTAGGTCTAGTTTGTACGGTTAGAAGATGTATTTATGTTCTTTCTTTTGCATAGGCATAGCAATTAGTTTGTTGTTGTTGTTATTTTTTCATCATCGGGCCAAAAAGGCAGATATTATGAAAGAAAGAAGGGAAATGAAAATGCCTACGAAGTCTCAGACACGGACGGACGGAGCAAAGAAATTCAACGTGTTTGTATATTTATGAATGACATGTACACATCAGCGACGTACACAAGACTCACACGGGTCACACAGCACACACAAGTCAATAGCGCTTGCAACAAAACGGCTCACGTCGAACAAAACTTACCATAATTTAGCGGAAACAAATATAACACGCAATATATGTCCCCCAAGATGAAACAAAATCACAAAGTTTTCGAAATAAAGTTAAACAAAATAGAGACAGCGAACAGAAATACCAACAAAAAAAAAAGAAATAAAAGATAAAGATGGACGGCTCGTTGTCGCACAAATACGTGTGTATCGAATGGAGGGCAATGTATTGTATCGCGAACACGTCTTTGTTGCTTGGCAGAATTGGCGGGCAACAATAGCCTATGAATATTAATGTCGGCTCGTGCGGTTTTGACTGAAACAACCAATAATGGGTCTTCTAAAATACATAACTTAGGCTGCGATTTTTTCTTAGACGAAGTAAAGAGTGCTCTGATTGGCTAATATTTGTCTGCAGAGTCTTACGAACTCTGAGGTCACCAGCCGTTCTATTTTTTTTTTTGTAATCACGGCAAAACACACGGCCTGCCTTCGCCGAGCCAGCTGATCGCTGCCGATCGTGACGTCACGAAAGTGGGCGGAAACAGCAGCCGAATCTTAGAGCCGAACTGCGATTGGTATTACTTCGGCACATGTATGCGATAATCGGCATTGTTCGGGCATTCGGAACATGCCATCTGCGTAAGAGCCGTATTCTGTTGGTGTCAATAGGCAGCTAGCACCGTCCGCCTGCGCGTACGTATTTTAAACGCCCTCTGGAATGCGGGGAACATGCGTCTTTAAAATGGCCTGAAACGTATGCAAAATGAATTTGAGACGATTTGAAGCATTTTGAAATTTTACGTCTACGTCCGCGCGCGTTTATTGATCTGAAATTGACCGGACGGATATTGACCTTGATCATGATAAATATGAATGAAAAATGACTTTCCGATATGAAGATATGATCATGAGTTGATTTTCAGAAAATTCTACAAAATGGCGCTTAGATGACGTCATCAGTCATGGTCAAGGTTGAAAACGTTATTTTGCTTTGTCTATATGCCTATACATATGTGTGTCAAATTTCAAAGCATTTGATTGAGCCATTTTCAAGTTATCTTACTGACCAAAAAAGTGGTTAGAAATAAGAAAAATAAATCAATCAATCAATAAATAATAATAAAGGCAATTTTAACGAAATTATAAGGTGGTTTGTATTACTTACAGCCCACCTAATAAATAACTAGACTTGTAATAATTGTTTGTAACAAGTATAGGTGGGCTGTTCCAAGTGCATGCCAAACATGCTTAGTGAGATAGTGATCGGTCAAATGTGTGACCTTTGACCCTAATTTACATACTAAGTAGTCACACATGGTTAGTGAGATAGTGATCGGTGAAATGTTTGACATATGACCCTAATTTACATAATAAGTAGTTAAGATAACATTAGCTTGAGTTGACCTTATTTTTTTTGGAAATAATCCTCTTATTCAGGTCAATTAGTGTGCCAAATTTCAAGTCATTACATTGTTTGTGATTTTATATGATATGTTATAACAGTCGTAGAAGGTTATAAAATCAAATATACAAAAAAGGAAAAAAAAATGACTCACCGGGGAATCGAACCTGGGTCGCTAAAATGGGAGGCAAGTGCTTTGACCAATATAGCAAAATACTCCACATAGACATAACACGTAAACGGAATATGGGATTCTCAAACCACATTTTGTATTTAAAATACCACCATGATCCCAACATCTGATTAAAAAATAAATGTCACAAACTGTGTAGATAATTGTCTCAGCTACAACATATCCGAATCTGGCAGAAAATTAAGCGAATATAATCGAGATATTGCTCAAACAAAACTGAAATGTAGAATGAAGATTTCAGAAAAAGTCACCTCCCATAGAGAATACGCGTAAAATTAGGAAAATGACATGCCTCCTTTAATCGAAAGAGCGGACCATGACGCGATTGTTAAAATGAGAAATAAAAGTCACATTTTATGTAGACAATCGTCTCAGCTACAACATATCAAAAATTGGGAGAAAAATGATCAATGTGTTTCAAATCATGTGTTTCATATATGGTTCAATTTTGATGCCTCGTCTTGGCATGGTCGCAATTACAACATTCAATTAAAAAATTCGTCATAATCTCAACATTTCTATAGCCCATAGTCTCAGCTATAACATACCGAAATTTGGGAGAACAGAGAGCACAAAAAAGCTAGATAGTGCTCAAAGATTAATGTCATGTAGATTCATGATGTGAACAAAATTCACCTCCATAGACATAACACGCAAATTGAGAAAATTCTGACATGTGGCCTTGAATTGCATTTTTGACTATGATGACGTCGATATGAAAATTAATGTGTATTGATCTTGTAGAAGATTGCCTCAACTTTAACATATCAAAATTTGGGAGAAAAATGATTAATATTTACAGAGATACACTCAATTTTACAAAAATATGCAGACGTCATAATATGCAAGTTCGTATTTTGAGTTCCAAGGCTATTATGATGACGCCATGATGTACTGAATGGCCAAATGAGACATGAAATCATATCTCCGACTCATACTCTATCCAAATATGAAAACAATTTGAGGGTTCCGGTGCATCCAAAGAGCTATAATGGATTTTGTATAGGCATGTTTTTGCCCATATATGCTATGTACTACATGAGCTCGCGCGCACGGACATTTATCTTGAACGGACGCTCATTCCTTTATTAATGGTCATAAAGAGATAAACATGGTATCAAATTGTTCGGGTAAAAATGAGGAATATCGTGTCCAAAAAAATATATCAGGAATTATTTTGCGTTCGGCCGTGACGAACGAAAACGCGCGCGCATGCGCGTGTGCGCGACTTAAAAAAAATGATAATGCTAAT